>QEOT01123809.1:0-47760 GCA_003123785.1 Pterocarya stenoptera
TAGAGCTCAGCAGAGTGCGTTTTGTTTTAATTGTGAAGCTATTTACTTTTTCTAGCAGCACAGATGATATGCTGCCTCGTTTAGTTCTGTGCATACTAGCATTTGCGTTGTGACAATTTGATTGTATGGCTGTTTTATCTACGACTCTCTATGAGATGAAAGTTTGTATTTTTAGAGTAAGAGTCCTGCTGGACTGTTCCTCTTGCTTTTGTTATAGATTTCCATGTTGGGTTCTGATGAACTCGTCTTACTATTGGAAGCTTGTTATAATTATTAGTATATGTTAGAATTGGTCCATCTGGTTGTGTTGGGTTAGATCCTACCTTGTCAGAGACAGAAAGTCTTGGTAGTTAAAGTTCTGAGGAGATTGCTCCTGGATGTGGAAGAAAATATTGAAACTGAGATCCCTTGCATGAGACGTGATAAAGTGTGTATTGCGAAATGAAAATTCTACTTCTCTTTGGTAGACACTTGGCACCCTCTTGGTCCCTTTGTTAGCAAGTTTGGGAATGGTTTATATCAACTACTGATTTTGGAGAGGAAGCTAAAGTTGGGGCAGTTGATTGGAACTGGCCTAGTGGATCCTCTGAATGGCAGGAGATTATAAGTGTCATGACTCATGACTAGTGATTTAAAGTCCGATATTGCAATGTAGAGACGGGGTCCTTCGGTTGAATGATCCTAGTGATTAGCACTACAATGAAGCTATTATAGTAAAGGAGGTAACAAAGAGCTTGTCTTTTTAAGTTTTTAGACACAGATATTGATCAGGCAAATAACTTGTTTCTCTAAACTCTAAGTGCCTATTTGGTTTTGAGTTTGGAAGTTTAAAAAATACTATTAACAGTCTAAAAACTCTTTCATAGAAATAATGGTATGTTAAGAGCATAATGATGAAAGGATAATGAATAGTTATCTATGCTAAGTGCACCTTACAAGGCTTCCTTCCTCCTCCTAAGAAGTGTAGGCTGTGCTCACACGAGAAAAGTAAAAGAAAACCCCGCAAATTTAGAATTTTATAATATAGAAACATAGAATGAACTTCATAATATTTATTAAATATTTAATGATGTTCAAAAGCGACCAAACATTGTGTGAATCTGGTCCTCAAAATGATCACTTGTGAATTCGGTCTCAGACAAAAGTTAATCCCGTGAGCACTAACTTGCAATAAATAGTCTTTCTCCTCTTAAATATATAAACACGAATAATAAACTTTATTTGAGATTATGGCCCTATAATTTATGTCCAGTTTACAATAGTAATTTTCTTTGTTATTCTTCTTGGAGTCATTCTAGCTATATCTACATTTTGCTCCTTTAAGGCTTGTTTGGATAGTGAGATAAGATGATTTTAGATAAGTTGAATAAAATACTGTTAGAATATTATTTTTTTAATATTATTATTATTTTGAGATTTGAAAAAGTTGAATTATTTATTATATTTTGTATGAAAATTTAAGAAAGTTGTAATGATGAAATTATATGAAACGATTTCTGTATCCAAACGAGCCCAAACTTATGATCAGAGATTTAGTGTGCAACCACATTAAGATTTGACTATCAAAATTATGCTAAGTCACTTATTTTTCATTAATTTTAATAGTCAGAATTTGGTACAGCTATTTGTTTATCCAATTTGATAGTTTCCAAGATGGCAATATTGAGAGGATGCTTAGAGAATGAGATGAGATAAAAATTTTGTAAATAGTATTTAGGTGGTTTGTTNTCACTTGCCCAATGTGGTGAGAATGTAAAAGTACTTTTATGATTAGTCCAAAAAAACAAATGTTACACAATAATATCAACTGCCATTTTCAAAAGAAAGAAGTCAAGAATAAAGAAGAAGATAGGAATCAAAGTAGATGAAGGGTACGTAGACGAGTCACGAGGAAACAGCAACATTATTGCAAGGAATGAGTATGATTTCAATTAGCTCTTTTTCTTATTATTATTGTAACAAGGAAGCATTATTAAAATAAAAGAAAATATATTTGCAACTGTGAACTGTGTAACTACCGTGTAATCGTTTTGAAAAAAGTAAATAAGACATAAAATTCACATGAAAATAATTAATATTTTAATGGTAGACCTTACTTTTTTTCAAAGCGATTACGTGGTGTTTCCACATTTTACAATTGTATGTAGAATTACTCTTAAAATAAAATCAAGGATGCAAGAGGAGAGTATGTGGAACACCCCGAACAAAAAGCCACTATATATAGACACAACACAATGTATAGAAAGAAAATAAAAATAAAAAGTCGTGTAACGGGCAAAAGCTAGGTTTGAACTCATGTCCCTTAACAAAGTCGGGGAGTGGACCGCCAAAAAAGATCATTTGCAGTCGTCCATAGGATAGATTGAGGAGCTGTGGTTGGGAATCAAGAACATGAAAACTTTCTTCAATCAATGACTTTCTTATGGTTGAGAAAGATGGAGATTTTCATGCTTTCAAAGTGAACAAAGGGGTGCGTGTTTTGAGGATGTCAATATGTTTCTTGCCTCATTAAAAAATTAGAGACCTAAATGACTATTAAGTCAATGATATATAGTTTACTGCACACGAGACAACATGTACTCTCAAGTTTTGTTTGTTTTGTATTTTTCTTTCTTCAACTTGCACTCTAAAATTAATCACCTGTCCGTGATTGATTAATTGTTGAGTATCCTTTCATTCAAAAGTTTGGATTCTATATTTGGAAGGTTGATTACTTAATTATTAAAAAATAAAATTGTATCTATCTCTAATAAAAGAACGAGTGTAGACCCTATCCCATAAGACATGGATCAAATTGTCTTGACTTGCTACATTTTGATCCAACTTAAATGTCCCTTTACAGATCACTTGGGTCAAAATGTCCCTCTACAGATCTCATGTTGGACTGAAATGCCCTTACTACAGATAGTGATCCGACCACTGTGCCCCTACAAAAGACCCGAATTAGGCTCAAATGCCCCTGCATATCCAAACTGACTAAAATGCCCCACTGACAGCCTAATCCAAATCAAACCAGCTAACAACCAAAAATCTCCTAAATCAACTTCATCTTGATCTGATCTTGCACCCCCACTCTCCATCTACTCTCTTATTATTCTTCGTTCTTCTTATAAGGGGAATTTTCCCCTAGGAAAGGCCCACAGGAGCCTTGGCCAAAGAACCTAGCCCAATGGGGTTTCTTATCCAAGCAAGGAACAGAATGTCAACCAAGGAAAGGCGTCGTCTAGTCGACAAGACAGATCGACCTAACACACTGCGGCTGCCCTCAGGAACAGAATGTGCACAAAACAGATGGGAAATACGGAGAACCCTCGATTCATTGGCATTAGGTCATCTACGGTTCACATAAATTGGACCGAGGGTCAGGGAATCACTCCACATTAATGGCACTACTAATTAAGTCACACACCACAATTATGAAGCCTATATAGAGCCACGCCACATTAAAGAAAGTCTGACAGACAACATGAACTTTGTGGGAAAACGACTATCTGCACCTTCTATAGACACGATATAAATAGCAAATTTCAGGTACCGAAAGACTCTCTTTAATCTCTAGACTCTCTTACTTATTTACTATACTCTAAGAATATTTACTAACTTTGGCATCGAAGGTTCCCCGACCCCAAGGCCCCCTTCTCAAAGTTGCAATATTTTCTACCTTATGCAGGGCTCATTTTCGAAGACCTGAGTTGTTGGAGCTTGGCCCAAAGGTGTGCGAAACACAACGTTAACACTTCTATTCTTTCTCTTCTCCTTCTACTTCAGACTTCTTCTTCTCTAGAGAAATTGCAGAGATGTATGACCGCATAAACATGACCAGATCTAACCACAGCGAGACCTGTGGCCATAGTAGAGATGGAAATATAGACAACCAAAAATATCTTAACTTTCGCACTAAAGACCCATGGCACTGCCATTGCCATGGGTCTAAGATGGATATTTCTAGTTTGTACTTTTGTCGTCGACTTGATATTTTTAGATGGATATATTTTTGCAATATTTGTGTTGTGGGCTTGATGATTCTGAGATGGCTTCCCGTTTATCAATTTGAAGGTTAGAGTTCTAAGATGAAGATTTCCGGCGATATGTTGTTTCTTGCCACATAATCCAACCAATTTGATTTAGAGTCTGATATCCCAAGTCATCCAACCAATTTGATTGAAGGTCAGATACTATTGGCGATCAGGTGCATGTTACATACTCAAGAGCCAAGCTTCCATGTTAACCGACCAATTTGACCAAGCGTCAAATACTTGTGGAGATCGAGTATGCTTTACATACTTGAGAGATGAGCTTCCACATAAGCGTAAGATCTAGTCAAGCTGGTACATTTTTTCGAGCTCCAATAATGCATTGGGCACAATTAATGCGAGCAAATTGCTCGCCCCCGGGAGCAGGATGTCGTTGTTCACTCGTGGTGGCAAGCACTTTTATAAACATCACATCATTTATTTTCTTGAATGTTTGCTATTAAATGAGTACTTCCTGTGAAATTGGTACAATTTTCCTAAGCTCCCACGGGGTTAGGATACTTTTGCTCGCCTCAGGGTGTAAGCATTAGCCTTCCTGGGGCACGAGGAAAAGTGTCTTGCTAACCCCTGGGGGACATGCACTTCTTCGTTGTTGTCACTCGCTCTGAGTTCAGGCACTTCTCTCACTCTTTGGGATGAGAGCTTTGCTTGCCCTTCATTGCCTTGGGTGTTGTTGATTAATATAGTGCTTGCCCACGAGAGTAACAAGCACTTTAGATCAACATATTTGTCATCCGAATCGAGCACTTCTAGTGGCCCCAAGAACGATCACTTTTCCTTACCCCATCGAGCGAGTACTATTTGCTTACTTAGAGTACGAGCAATTGTTGCTCAACCGACGCGGGCATTGGATACGAGTATGCTTTGATTGCCACGGGTGCGTGAAACGAAAGCTTTGCTCGTCCATAAGGGTAACAAGCAGTTTTGATCGACACAATGCTTGCCAACATTTTTTCGCCCTACCATCAATTGTTCACCCTGGGATTCAAGCACTCTTTACTCGCCCGGGGTGCCGACACACCCATGCAAGCACTCCTTGCTCACCCTGGATTCACTCGATTTTACTCGCACCTAGGTGTTAGCACTGTTTGCTCGTACCTCGAGACAAGCATCTAGCTCCCATGGTATTTTGAAAACATTACTTCTTGTTTTATTTTCTTCAAATTTCAAATAATTCTTATTGGAAGAGTCGGTCCAATGTCTAGCACGTGCCCGCCTTCTAGTTATAACAAAAATCGTAAGGTGTATAACTTATAAAAAAAAAAATTATTTAATTGGTAAAACTTTCAAAAGGGGTTTACCAAAACAGTGCTTTCAAATATATGTGGTATAAAGAAATAATAATAGTGATGATGAAAGGTGCACTGCATAATGCATATGAAGCTATAAAGCCAAGTCAAATTGTCTACAATTGTGACACGTGTACTATTATTGCTACATTAAATTTTTTATTAATATAAATAAGTAAAGAACTAACAAAATAAGACAAAATAAACAAAAGAAAAAGTAACGGCTTGCTCCAGTAATTCAAACAACAATTATTTAGGAAAAAAAAGTCTCTCTTGGATATCTAAGGTGAGAGGAACAATTTGCAAAGCGCAAATTCTCTCATGGAGGGATGGGAGTTTCTTGTTTGCATTTAGGCAAGATTATTTTTTTAGGTTCTTTCTGGAAAGACGGTAGTTTCTATCAAGATGGTTGAAGATTTGTCTCATTTGTATGAAAGTTTATCGTTAACATATGAGGAAAGGAGTGGCCTTGTTATTACTGATTTGGCAATTGAGGATACTCTACAAATGAGTCGTTGTTGTTTCCTTGGAAAGTTATTTTCTTATAAGATTATGAATAAGAATATCATCCAAATAACGATGAGTAAAGTTTGGAGGCTTTCTGGAGATTTTTCGTTCACTGTTGTTGGAGCCAATCTCTTAATTAAATTTTATGCAGAAAGGGATCGAAATAAAGTTATGCAAGATTGTCCTTGGATTTTTGATCGATTCTTATTCAGTCTTAAGGATTTTGATGGATTTATTTCTCCAAAAGATGTTAACTTTAATTTGGTTTCCTTCTGGGTGCAATCTCATAATCTGCCTTTGGGTTGCATGAATAAGACTGTTAGTGAACAAATTGGCTAGATGATTGGTCTTGTACAACAAGTTAATGTTGATGATTGTAGCATTGGATTGGGGTAAGAATTTGCGTGTTAAGGTTCTTCTGGATGTTACCCAACCATTATCTTGTGTAAGGATTGTGATTATACAAGGGAGATCAACATGAACTCCTTTATAATATGAGAGACTGTCACAATTCTGTTTTCGATGTGGGGTTATTACACATGTTGATAAATGATATAAAGTTCTAAATGCTAACACCTTACATGGTGTTGGTTCTCAGCATCAATATAGGACATGGTTGAGGGCTACAAAACAGGCTCCATCTATGGTAGTAGAAAATCAGTCATCTTTCAAGATTCTGATGAGATTCAATTTGCAAACTCGAAAGAGCAGTTTGCCGATGCAGTGGCAGTTATTCCTTCTGTGGATAAGAGTGATTGTACAAAACACATAGTGGTAAGTTGGGCGATTTTTTAGTTGAGTAATCTGCGACAAATAAGGATGTTTCAAATTCTACTAAGAAGTTTGTATTTGTTCCTTCTCTGAAGCATTTGCCTCTTGCTAAACCTTTCCCTATTGAAATGGATGTTACGGATGTCAATGATTCTTTGAGCATTGCAATTGGTTATGCTAATTGTGAAGTTTCTCCCCAGTAGAAAAGTAATAAGAGATGGAAGCATAGGGCACAAGTTTCCACATCATCCATCCAATTTGGGAAGTTAATCTTTGTTTCTTATAAAAAGGAAAAACAAGACCCATCTTGATCTGTCTTCACCCTAGACAGTTTCCTCCAAAAGTGTTACAAAAAAATCCTATGTATTGTAATCAGGTGATCATAGATCTTCTGTTATGTTATCAGCTAAGGCTAATTCCTAGCCCCACCGTAAAAAATGAATCTCAAAAGTTGAAACTGTCAAGGGCTTGGCAATCATCGAGCAGTTTGTAGTCTTTTCCATCTGGTAAAGAAATATAAGCAAAAGTTTCTCTTTTTTTTTAAATGGAGACTAAACTGATTGGTAGTCCTATACAGCCTTTAAAATTGAAGTTGAGTTATGAAAATTTGATAACTGTTGATAGTGTGGGCTTTGGTGGTGAATTAGCTTTATTTTGGAATAATTCTCTTGATGTAAGTCGTATTAATTTTTCTCTAAGACATGTTCATCTTCAAGTTAAACAATAGAGCGATTCATCATGTTGGTTTTTCACAGGTTTTATTAGCATCCAATCACAAACAAAAGATTGGAGAGTTTGGGACACACTCAAATTCTTAATTATGAAGTCATTTCTCACTAATGTGACCAAGCCTCTTATGCCATAGTTCAATGGAGATTTCATTCCCAACACCAATAACATCTCCATTGATCACCCTTGCATTTGTCTTGTAAAGAGTGTTGATCTTTCTTCCCCTTGATAGAATAAGAGAACCACCCTTACTAAGTTTCCACTTTCTACCTCCAAGGTAATTATGATAGCCTTCCTCATCACACTTTTAAATTAAAATCAAACTGAAACGCATATTAGGAACATACTTGACATCTTTGAGAAGAAATTTGAACCCAATGCTAGTTTCCAATTGCACATCTCCTACACCCGCACTTTCACACTTTGATTTATTTTCCATCCTAATCCAACCAAGGTTACCACTAATATAGGAATAGAAGAAATCTTTGAATGGGGTTAATATGAAAAGAAGCTGCTATATTACCAAAGTTACTCACGTAGAGTCCTGGTAAGCGAGCATCATCACAAGCAATGAACACATCATCACTATCAGATGCAACTACAACAGTTTCTTTTTGTTCTTTTTGCTCTGCACATTTTTCTTTTAGCTGTTCCTTTTTAAAATTTATATACTCTTTCTTCATATGCCCAAGCTTAGCACAATGATAACATTTTATCCATTTTTTTGAAATGTACTTTCCTATTGACTTCTCACCATTGTTTTGCCATGAAGTTTTCTACTTTTATTTCTCCCTTCTTTTTCTGTGACAAGTGTCCCTAAATGAGAAGAAATACCACGCTCTTTCCTTTTTGACTCTTCATTAAACATGCAATATTTCACCATACTCATAGTCATCACACCATTAGGAGTTGAGTTGCGAAAGATACAACTAAAGTTTTCTAATTGTCTGGCAAGGAACTGAACAAAAGTAAAACTTGAACCTCATCAACCAAGACAAGCTTCATGGCAAAAAACTCATTTAGCAATTCTTCAAAATTATTCATATGCTATGCAATGCTTTGTCCATCCATGTACTTTAAATTCACAAGCATTCTTATCTTAAAGGCTATGTTTTGTGCAATCATAAAGACTTTCTAATTTCATCCATAGACTGTAAACATCTACTTCTTTGGATACATAATAGAAGACACTTTAATCAACCTATTGCCTAATAAGATTGACAACTTTCCTGTTCAATTTCTTCCATTCATCATTAGTTTTCTTTTCTAGTTTGACACCAACCAAGTCAATGGGCTCAAATGACTCTTTGCAATATAGGACATTCTCCATCATTGTCTTCCATATTCAATAATCAAAAGAAGTGAGTGTAATAATGCTACCTAATGAATCCTTTGTTTAGTCCATACAAATAATTAGCAAGAAATAATCAACCAAGCTCTAGTACCACTTTGTTAGGATGAACACAAAAAACACTACGGAATATTTTCTATATATCTTTATGCAAATAAAAGTGGCAATCTGATAAAAAAAAACCCACAAATGGAATAAAAAGAATCAAGAGAGACACCATGAGTTTTACGTGGAAAACCTTCCAATGCGAAGGAAAAAAGCATGGGACCTAGTCCAATTAAAACTTCCACTATCAAAAATAATAGGTTTACAGATTGTCTTCTTTAGAGCAACCTCAAGAGGCTACTAGTACTTCAAGAATATAGATATGGTGATGAATTAGACCACAATGTTCCTCTACATATCCTATGTTGGATTGGAATACCCATACTAAAGATGGTGACCTGAACAAAAGTGTCCCTGTAAGAGATCCGAGTTAGGCTAAAATGTCTCTGCCACATATTCGAACTAACTAAAATACCCTTATAACAAATCGAAATAGATAGATACAGCCCTGATCCAAATCAAACCAGTCGACAACCAAAAATCTCCAAAGCCAACTTCATCTTCATCTTTTCTCACACTCCCCACTCTCCATCTGCCTTCTTATTATTCTTCATTTTTCTGTTATCTCACTTTTTCTTTTGCTTCAGATGTCTTCTTCTCCGAAGAAATTGCATATCCATGTTTGTTCATTGACCATGGTTCAACCCACGACAGAGATAGACAACCGCATCGACGTGACCAAGATTTCTTCATTTAGTGGTTATATGTGTCGTCAACTTGATGGTTCTAAAATGGAAATTTCTGGTTGTTGCGCTACCATTATCGTGGATCTAAGATGGGGTACGAGCAGTCTGCTTGGATGCGAGCACAATGCTCACCCCTGGGTGCGAGATGTTATTGCTCACCACGTAATTTGACTAATTTGATTGAAGGTCAGATATCCTAAGTCATCCAATGAATTTGATTGGATGTCTGATATTGTTGGCAATCTGGTACACTTTACATGCTTAGAAGTCAAGCTCACATCTTATCTAACCAATCTTATTGGGGGTCATATACTTATGGAGATCAGGTTCACTTTACATGCTTGGAAGTCAAGCTCCTATGTAAGCATTAGATCTAGTGGAACTAGTTTAATTTTTTGAGCTCCCACAGCCATCAGGCACAATTTCTGAGCATGTAATATGAGTAAAGTGCTCATCCCCGGGAGGGAAATGTTGTTGCTCTCCCTGGGTGGCAAGGACTTTTGCAAGTATCACTTCATTTATTTTTCTGAATGCTCACCCTTAGACGAGCACTTCTCATGGAGTTAGTACTTTTTGCCTGAGCTCCCATAGAGCTTTTGCTTTCCCCAGGGTGTGAGCACATGGTGTTCTAGGCACGAGAAGAAGTGCCTTGCTAGCCCCCGGGGGAAGAGCTCTTCTCTGTATTTTCTCGCCTGGGGTTTGTGTGCTTCACTCGCCCTTCAGGTAAGATTTTTGGTCAACCTCTTAGGTGTTGAGCACTATAGATCAACATAATGCTTGCCCCCAAGGGTGACAGATGTGTTTGGTCGAACATAGTCATCACCAAGATCGAGCACTTCTGGTGGCCTCAAGGACAATCACTTTTCCTCACCTCCACTGGGCAAGCACTATTTTCTTACCTAGGGTATGAGCTATTGTTGCTTGGCCCCTCGATTCAATTACCCTTTGGTCGCCCTACTAGAGAGCACTTTGGTCGCCCTGTGGGACAAAAGCTTTACTCACTTTCTAGGGGCTGAGCGCTTTTGATCAACATAATGCTCGCCCACAAGGGTGACGAGCAATTTAGATTAGCAAATTGGTTGCTCAAGGTCAAGGCAAACACTTTTGCTTGCCTTGGAGGACAGGTTTAGTTTTCCGTCCTACCTTCATTTTTATCCATTGTTCATTTTCCCATCCTACCATCATTTTCTATCCTAGGTTCGTTTTTCCATCCTACCATCATTTTTTCATCCTACCTTCATTTTCTTGTCTTAGATACATTCCCTTTCTATGGTGACCGCCTCGAGGATAGTGACCACTTTTGTTCAACATAGTGCTCGCCTAGACCTAGCACTTTTTCTCCCGAGTTCGAGCACTTTTGGTCGAGTTCTGGGGTGCAGACATTTCTAATCAATAGTCCTTGCCTTGATCAAGCACTTTTAATGGCCTCTGGAAAAACACTTTTGTTCCCAATCCACCAAGAGAGCACTTTTAGCCCTTGACTGAACCTTCATGCTTCATTATTGCTTACCCTGGAGTTCTAGCAGTTTTGCTCACACAAAGTGCTAGCTTTCTTCTCTCACCCCGAGGTGCGAGCACCATTTGCTCGCCTCGGTATCTAAGCATTGTTTGTTTGTCCCTAGGTATGAGTACTTGCCTCTTGTGGTGTTATGAAAACATCACTTCTTATTTTATTTTTCTTCAAATTTCAAATAACTTTTATGAGGAAGCCAAGCACATGCCTTACCTCATAGTTGTACCTAACCAACTTGATCGGAGGTTAGATACGCTTTACATGCTCACCCTTGAGGTGCCTGGCACGGTTGCTCAACATAGTGCTCGCCCACGAGGGTGACAATCACTTTTGATCAACATAGTCATCACCCGAGAATGAGGCGAACACTTTTGCTCGCCTCGGGGGACGGGTTCATTTTCCCATCATACTTTCATTTTCTATCCTAGGTTCCTTTTTTGGTCCCACTTTCATTTTTCTGTACTAGGTTTATTTTTTGTCCAACCTTCATTTTTCCGTCCTTGCTTATTTTTCCATCTCCCCTACAATTTTCCATCCTAAGTTCATTTTCCGTCCTACCTCCATTTTTTCATGGTGACCACCTTTTTCATAGTGCTTGCTTGGACCTAGCACTTTCTTTCACTTTGTGTTCGTCCAATTGGCGAGAACTGTTGCTTGGCTCGAAGTTCAAGCACTTTTGCTTGCCCTTCCTTGCCAAGCACTTTACTTGAGTTTTGGGGTGTGTGCACTCCTAATCAACATAGTGCTCGCCCAATAGGGCGACAAGCACTTCTAACCAACATCGCCTTGCTCGAAGTGAGCACTTTTAGTGGCCCTCAGGCCGAACACTTTTTCTTGCCTCTCCACCAAGCGAGCACTTTTAGCCCCTTGCCCAACGCCTTCATGCTCTTTCACGGTGCTTGTCTCAAATGCAAGCACTTTTGCTTTCTGAAGATGTTGTTGTTCCCTCCTAAGATTTGAGCACTCTTTACTCACTCGAGGTGCAGGCACACCCGTGCGAGCAATCCTTGCTTGCCCTAGGTTCAAACAGTTTTGGTCACATTGGAGTGCAAGCATTGTTTCCATGCCTTAGGTCTAAGCATTGTTTGCTCGCCCTAGGTCTCATGAGCACTTGCCTCCCGTAATATTTTGAAAACATACACTTTTTGTTTTATTTTTATTTTTCAAGTTTTAAATAATTTTCATAAGGAGAGTCCGGGCAAGTTCCTTTCACGTGTCCTTCCACTAGTTATAACAAAAGAATGCCAAACCTCCAATCAATTTGAACATAATATTAGTCAATGTGGACACAACTTTCACCGACAAAAGATGCAAAACTAAGCATATTTGTCTCTCAACTTGAAGCCCATCATGCTGTCACACACTACAACCCCCAACTTCCGTTCCTTTCCCCAAAGATTTAAACAAATAAAAAGTTTAAATTTTGCACAAATTAACCCGAACTCAAAGTGCCTACTACCATGCATCGGATAATGGAATTTCATGTCCAATATCTATCAAATAAGACCTGTCAAAAAGAGAGTACGTAGTTATATAAAACTAAAATTATTTGTAATGAATTGGCACAATTATAAATATAATGAATTATAACGTAAATTGTAAAATAGTTTTAGGAGTATAATAACCCTTATTTATAATAAAACTCCACGTCAAAACCCAACCCAATCGGGGCTTCTCGTTTCCTCCCTCGATATCCCTTTTCCCCTCCCCCATCCATCTCTTCGTGTTCACAGGTTTTTGTATGCATTTTTTGTCTTTTTTTCTCCTCTGGGTTGGAAAACTCCGAAGCCGTTCTTTCCGGCCACCCCCACCCAGCTACCAAACAAAATGCACCACAAAATTCCTCACTTACTGATCATTTAGATATTGTACCTAAAATTATCGTCATGTTTCCAACAAGTGGGGCACCCCGCAGTATCCAAACTATGTATAGAGCCTTAGCGTCAGTACCATAAAACCATAAATCCAGTGACCGCACGTCGACTTCCTCGATTTCAGCTTGTCAAGATCCAATCCTCCCTCTCGACTTGCACATGATGCACATGTGCCGGCACAATAGTGTATTCTTTGGATGTTTCTATAGTACTTTAGACTTCAGACTCTTCGATCTTGGCTTTCTCGCCATATCACTCTTATTTGGTTCATGGAGTTATGAATATGATAAACAAAGACTTGATTTGGATTCACTTGCTTGCAAAACAAGCAAAACTCTTATCTATGAAGGTTAAACTGAACTACTAAGCAGCTTATACCAAATCCAAGCGAGATTTGACGGTGGCTGCGTCCTCCTATCTGCATTAAATTATTAAGAAAACGGGAAAACAAAAAGCATTAACATACTAATAACTCCACACCGACACCGACCACTCTCTCTCCATTTTTTATCTATGAGAAGTGATAGTAGTCATATGAGTCGTACAATTAATTTGAAAAAAATAAATAAATATAAAATTTATATAAAAAGTTAATTTTTTAATAATAAATTTCAATCTTTTCAAAATAATCGTTACCCACTTACGAAATCCACGACTATACGTAGCGTTTCCTCTTTATTTATAGCCTCTCTCACCCAATGCATGGACTCTCTCAAGTCTCACTCACAAGACTCCCTCCCTCATCTTCTCCTGTCTCTTCGAAATGGAACCCATCCCAATGGCAAATACTTTCCTTTTTCCCCTCACCATTCTCTTCTTCTTTCTCTCAAACTCTTCCTCAGCCCCACTGCAGTACCAAAACCTAGTCCTCAACCCACTTTCTTCCAACACACACACCCTCTCATGGTCCGAATCAGATTCCCTGCTTCCCGACTCCACCGTGCACGACCCAGATGCCGCCTCCACCACCACCCTCCAACTACGCCATTTAGACTCCTTGTCCCTCGACAAAACTCCGGAGCAACTCTTCCACCTCAGGCTCCAACGCGACGCTCTCAGAGTCAAGGCCCTAACCTCACTAGCAGACGTTGGAAACGGGAGTCGTGCGGGCGGCACTGTCGGCGGGTTCAGCAGCTCCATCATATCCGGCCTCTCCCAGGGCAGCGGCGAGTACTTCACGCGCATCGGCGTGGGCACTCCTCCAAAGTACGTGTACATGTTGCTGGACACCGGGAGCGATGTAGTCTGGATCCAGTGCGCTCCATGTAGGAAATGCTACTCCCAGGTCGACCCGGTCTTCGACCCCACCAAATCCAGATCCTTCGTCGGCATATCCTGTGGCTCCCCCTTGTGCCGGAAGCTCGACTCTCCGGGCTGCAACTCACGCGACAGGTGTCTATATCAAGTTTCCTACGGCGATGGATCCTTCACACTGGGCGAGTTCTCCACAGAAACACTGACGTTCCGTGGCGAAAAAGTGGGACGCGTGGCGCTTGGCTGTGGCCACGATAACGAGGGCCTGTTCGTCGGTGCGGCGGGATTGTTGGGCCTCGGTCGGGGGAAGTTATCGTTTCCCTTGCAGACGGGTCGACAGTTTAACCAGAAGTTCTCTTACTGCTTGGTGGACCGCTCCGCCTCGTCCAGACCGTCGTCGATCGTGTTTGGCGACGCAGCCGTTTCTCGGACAGCCCGGTTCACTCCTTTGCTAGTGAACCCCAAGCTCGACACTTTCTACTACGTCGAGCTCCTCGGGATCAGTGTGGGGGGAGTGCGCGTCACCGGCATTTCAGCTTCGTTGTTCAAACTGGACTCGATTGGGAACGGCGGTGTCATCATTGACTCGGGGACGTCCGTAACCCGCTTAACCAGACCCGCATACATAGCCTTGAGAAACGCGTTTCGGACCGGAACATCAAGCCTGAAGCGGGCACCGGAATTCTCGTTGTTCGACACTTGTTATGACTTGTCGGGGAAGGCAGAGGTGAAGGTACCAACAGTAGTGTTTCATTTTAGAGGCGCCGACGTGTCGTTGCCGGCGACTAATTATCTGATCCCGGTGGATACCGATGGGAGCTTTTGCTTCGCGTTTGCAGGTACCACGAGCGGTTTGTCGATAGTAGGTAATATCCAGCAGCAAGGATTCCGTGTCGTCTATGATTTGGCGGGTTCACGGATCGGGTTTGCTCCGCGTGGGTGTGAATGATTGGAAAAGCCTTATTTGATATTTCAAGAAAAAGGAAATTATTTTTCTTTAGAAATGGTTTAGCTGCAAAATAAATATAAAAGAAAGACTTTTAAATCGACGAGTTGATATAATAAGTCATAAAATTTAATATATTATATCTAATTACGTTAATTTGTTAATTTGTTTTTATAAAAAATTTATGTAGTTATAATAGTACTTCTCAAAACAAAACTTTCTAAAATTTTTAGATTAATATTTAATGAGATCTTGTTTAGATAGTGAAAATATTTCATCCCATCTCATCATTAAAATTTTTTTTAAAATTTTTCAAAAGAAAGCGCTAGGAACCGGATGAGTGAGAATTATTGTTTTACATCCACTAAGAGCACTAGCAAATGAGTCCAATCTTCAAAATTTGATAATTTGAATTTTAAAATCCTGGCATTTGATTTACCATATGCTCAAATATCAAGTTTTTAGCTATAGTACATTTCTCTTCATCTTCAAATTTGAAGATTCACTATTCACACTCTATAACCATTATTTTATTTCTTTAAATTATTGTTTTCCAATTTTGAGCCACAATATATTTAAATTGAGAAATAATAATGTAAGTATTAAATTAAATTATTAATTAACATATAGTTAGTGTAATTGTAAAATATGAAAAGAAATAAATTAAAAATATTATTATTAAAAAAATAATATTATATTATTATTTTGATGAATCTAAAAGTTAATCCAATGTAGGATTATGGATAGGANTTGAAGAAATATTTTTTTGGAGAAACATGGAAATGTTTCTGGGCATTAATATATCACTGTAACAATTGAAGAAACATTTTGTTGGGTATTATTCCATGTCCAAATTCGAAGCACAACATCCTACTACCTTCTTTTTCATTTCTCTTCTAAAATATAAAAAACATTATCTCTCAAAGGGAGAGGAGAGTGAGGGGGGGGGGGGGGGGGGGGAGAGAGAAAAAGAAAAAANATAACAATAATATTAAAAAATAATATTCTAATAATATTTTATTTTATTTTTAACTTTCAATTAAAATTAAAATTTCTTTTCACACTATTCAAACTGCACCTAAAAAAAGCAAGAGTGAAAAAATAATAATAATAATAATAATCAATATGTACTTTAATTGATATGTAAATTGATGATCTTATTCAATAGATCAAATGAAGCTTTGTTTCACTCATCCCCAATAATGACACGCTAGTGGGCATCGCTGGCAGCCTTGCTGGTCAAAGCTATTTGAGTTTCATTGAGAATAAAGAGAAAATAATGGAACCATTTATATCTTCGCAATTCATATTTTGGCATCCACCACTATTCAATATCATCTAACACATACTATTTATAAAATGACAAAAATATCCTTACAATAAAAACTACTTTTAGTCTCATTTTTCGCATTTCGTTTTGAATTGTCTGATGAGAGAGCGAGAGAGAGTGGAGGGCTTGCCGGGACGGAGAAGCTCGGGGAAGAAGTGGAGAGCGAGAGAGAGGTGGAGGGCGAGACGGAGAGACTAAGAGAGAGGTGACCCAGGGGAGCTCGAGGACGAGGTGGAGGGCTTGCTGGTGCAGAAGAGCTCGGGGACGAGTCACTGTGGTCAAGGGAGGTGCTTGGTGGGGCTTGAACCGACGCACGGCAACTATAGAGCCTTCAGTGACCCCGAGCTCGTGTGAAACCCATTTATGGGTAGTTTGCATGTGTGCGACGGAAAGGGAGAGGGAGCTTCGTGGTGGCTGGGTTTGCGAGAGGTGGTCGCCGGTATGAGGTGGTGGAGGTGTGGTGGAGAGAAATGAGTTTCGGTCGAGTTACCTCAGGGGAGAGAGAGAGAGAGAGAGCTGCGCGTGGGGGAGATCGGTGGTGGCTGGCTTGGTCGCCGGTATGAGGGTGACTCACCAGTGGTGGCGGTGAGGTGCGGAGGCGCACTGCGATGCCAGGCTAAATTGAAGAAGAATTGGGCTGCAAGTGCACGGGCGAGAGGAGAGAGAGAGAGAGAGAGAGTGAGAGTGAGTGAGTGAGTGAGAGAGAGAGAGAGAGAGAGAGTGAGTGAGTGAGTGAGAATTCAACCGGTGTTTTGTAATAAATGAAAATAAAAAAATAAAAAAATTAGATGATTGCCACGTAGGGTGTACAAAAATACACACTGCTACAATGGCTGATGTGTATCAGAACTCATTTTGGGTGCTGTTTTAATCAAGCCGGAAAGAAATGTTCTTTAGTTATTTTGTTTCAAGAAACTTAGAAATCATGCATAGGAAAAGTCTCTCCCCATGTTTTCTACTTCGGTGAGAGCGATTACTTGTCACAGTACAAGACTTTCTTCTTATGATTACTTCCATTCCTGTGATCTCTACAAACTTGTTCATGTTCTCTATAATTCTGAATCAAAGCTATACAAATTTGTTAAATTCAATGTGAACGGGACAATTTTTAAAAAGTTGAATAAGTTTGGAGTTGGGAGTACTGATGGGAGATGAAGATGGTAAGAGTTTTGATGGCAGCTTGTAAACCACAGTATGGGTAGCTGGCATTCTATTGGCTTCAACCTACTTTTAACATGAGCATTCTTTATGATTATCAACGAAAGTGATTCACAAAAGATTGTAAACAAGCAGAAATATCCAGAATTGAATATGTTTTCCCAAGAACCTCTCATGGTTTGTTAATGCCAAAAATTACACAACAGTTCGAAATGGAAGGAATAGTCATTCTCGACCCACTATGACAATCTGGGACTTGATCAGTGTAGTCTGGAGCCCCCGGCGTGGTTCGGTGCAGCTTGTGCATACGTCCATAACAGTGAATGGAAAATAAATACTGAGAATGTAAAAAATAAATGAACACATAGATTTATGTGGTTCAGCATAAAACCTATGCCCACAGGTTTTTTAGAGAGGGAATATCTATTATAATAACTTTAGTTACACTCCATCATCGCCTCTCATTTCTTACCGTACAATAGAGATTTCGAATATATTTGTCGGAGAATATGTCCTCATTAGAGCCCCTTTCGAGAGGTTGAAGAAGAAGTCCCCCCAAAGAAGTCCAAAAAATCCCCTTGAAATCGTCTGTCTGTTTCCTTTTATCTACCCCTCTTTTCTCGTACCCCTAGAGAGTGGTGAAAATCGACCGTCTTTCCCTTGCATGTATGACATTTCTCCTCTCTACTTTCTTCTTTTATCTTCTCATCCATTTCTACTGACACCCTCATTTCCTGGCTTTTTTGCTAACATTCTCCATCTCATTATCTCCTTATTGTCCCATTTTGCTCTCTCTCTTGTTTCCTAGTGGTGGCCTTTAGGAGGGTTGGGTCTGGTCTTGGGCTCGAATATTTTATCCCCTTCCAGTTGCAAGTGACAACGTGCACCCACAATGCGCATTGTTCATACTCTCGTGGACGGGGGCCATTTGAGAGCTGATAGAAATTACCGACGCCCACATTGTTGTCGTCGACAAGTCAATCGTGCTCGCGGCTAGGCGCTGCAAGCCACCTGGGTGCAAGGTAACATGCACCCCTTATGTGCATGGGATTTGTAATGTGCACTTAAGTGCATAGTGTTAAGCCATTATGTGCATGAGCTCTGTGCACTTCGGGCAACATGTACGTGCATGGCACTGTGTGTAAGTGCACAACATTGATATTGCGCACTTAAGTGTATAGTGCACTCAAAGTGCCATGTGCCGTCAGTACTCACAGCTCAAGTGGCCTAGGAGTTTGGGCTCCCTGCCTTAGATACTAGATGCGTAAAAATCATTTAATTGCAATGCGCTTAACCGACTAGGCGAGGGAAAATTTACTCGTCCATTCATTGTAACAGTGTGTTTCATAAAAAAAAAGTCGAAAGGTTGAGAACACTTATTTGGAAAAACTTCATCTGCTCATTCCATGATTTTAGCACACTGAAAAATCGTCCTTCTCCAACTTCCAGTGTAGAAAGGAAATCAAATCCCACATATGGAGCCAACTATTAATGCCAAAAACCGCACAACAATCCGAAAAGGAGAAAGAATCATTCTTATCCCACTATGATGATTTGAGCCTCAATCGGTGTAGTCTAAAGCCTCCGGCATGGTTCATTGCTGTTGTGCGTACGTCCATGACAATGAATGAAAAGTAAATACTAAGAATATAAAAAAGAGATGAACACATAGATTTACGTGGTTCGACATAAAACTTACATCCACGGGTTTTTGGAGAGAGAATATCCACTATAATAAGCTTATTTACAATCCATCAACTCCTCTAATTTCTCACTGTATAATGGATATTTCAAATATATTTGCCAAAGGATATGTCCTCGCTGGAGCCCTTTTCAAGATGTTGAAGAAGCTGAAGAATAAGTCCCCCCTGCGAAAGAAGTCTAAAAAGTCCATTTGAAATTATCTGGTTATTTCCTTTTATCTACCCCTCTTTTCGCGTGCCCCTAGAGGTGGTGAGAATTGGTCGCATTTCCCTTGTGTGTATGGCATTCTCTCTTCTCTCCACTTTCTTCTTTTATCTTCCCGTCCCTTTTTCCTAACACTCTCATTTCTTGGATTTTCTTATGACATCCTCCATCTCATTTTCCCCTCCTTGTCCCAGTTTGCTCTCTCTCTTGTCTCCTAGTAGTGGCCTTTAGGTGGGTTGGGCTTGGTTTTGGGCTCAAATATTTTATTCCCTTCATGATGTTTAAAAAGTGATAAATGTGTTGTATAGTCTCAAAGTACGTAAGTTTCATATACTTCTTTTGAGATTTAATGAAAAAAAAATCTACTTTTTAATTGTGGCTCTACTCTTTTAAAAAAGGAGTGTGAAATTTACATATGTTATGATTGTAACGAAGATTACTTTTAAAAATTTATGTATTAAATTAATAGAAGTGGAGTTCTGTAATATGGGATGAGATGCAAATGTGGTTGCTCATTCTTTTGCTAGATCTTGTAAGGATATGAATGATATCAAAGTTTGGTGGGATTCTTTTCCAAGATGTTTTACTTTAGAACCATGTTGTAAATTGGGACTTTTGTATGTTCTTTCAGAAAGTTTTTTTTTTTTTTTAATAAAGAGAAGATGCATACGTAGATATAAGAATTGATCACGATTATTTCTCTTCTTTTTTTTTTTCTTCTTATTATTAAGTTTATGAGATAACAAATTAATTGAAATTGCCTTTTTTTTATATAAGTTCTACAGTCACAAAAGGACTATATAAAAATAATCCCATAAATTAATATAATTTTATATGATCCATTAGATCTACTTATGAATCTCATCAACCCATATCAGTTTATAGAATTACTTTTATATAATCATTTTGTGATTAAAATATTTCTGTATAAAATTTAACTACAACTCAAGTGATATATATTTTTTATTAATTATAATTTGATTGCAATAATTATTTATTTCACCATGCTAGTAAAAATGCAAACATAGTATAGAATAATTGAAGACTCTTTGGATACTTAGAATATTTCAGAATATCTGTTAATAGTAATGAAATTTTTTAAATTAAAATATTTTATTAAAATTTGGAAAATGAGAGAGAAAATTTTAAATAAAAATATTCTAAAGTTAAAAATTGTTTAAATATAATTTTCTGATATTATTTTAAAAAAAAATTAAAACAATTGTATTATTTTTTATATTTTATTTGATATGTTAAAAAAATTATAATAATTAGATAATGATTATACGAAAATTTTAAAAAATTAAAATCGAATGAATTTTGTATTTAAGATTTGAATGATGTCTAGACAAAAATATTTTAAAATATTTTGTGTTTCCAAAATATCTTAAAGTCAAAAATCTTACCGACCGACTGAGTCCCGATCTCCTCATAGAGACATAAGAACTACCATTTTAGTTAATGGTTATTCGCATATATAGTCTTCTAACCTTTTTGGTGCGTCTAGATTTTCTAAACCATGATATATTATATATTCTTTTCGAAGTTCATACGCAACTTAAAAGTTAAGATATCGTTGAAGACGATCCCAATGCTTTCTTTTTCTTTTTCTTTTTTTTTTCTTGGGCGCTTGGATCATTGAAACAAACCCGTATTTTTTATTTTCTAAGATTTGAATCTTTTAAGATTTTTGTTTAAGTTTTAGATCATAGAATGTGAGAGATAGATATATATATATATAATAAGTCTGAAAATATTTATAAATTTTTTTTTTTTACTTAATGATTAAGAAAATAATTTTTAATAATGTTGTAATTTTTTTTAAATATCTAAAGGCATGAAAAAAATAAAAATAAATGGTCAAATGGCATTCTCCAGAGATTTTCTCGAACTACACCCTTGATGGGAGTAGCACGACTCAAAGTACATAAAGATTTCTATTTCAAATATTTTTTACAATTTGAAAGCAGATGGAAAGATAAGTAGAATTTACTCTACTATAAGTTTACTTTTTTTTATTTATTTTTTTAAAAGTGTAGTAAAATATTTTATATAAAAATATAGAAAATGCCATAAAAATACAAACAGGCAGCAAGTCAGTCAACAAAAGTGGGCACCAACCAACATTTAACAATGCCCAATGCCGGCAGTAGTACAGGCTCCGTGCACATGCAGTGTTGCCTTCTACAACTCAAGTCAGTGGCCTTTAGCCGGTAGAAAGTGCCAAACCAAAGGAATTATATTCTTTGTTTGGATGGAGGTGGGCTCTAGCCTCTAGCTGCTGCCAAAAGACAATTGATTTTTATGAAAGGAGAAACACCAACTATCCATTTTTTTATATATTTGGTCTATGGTAATTTTCGCCTAAGGTCGGTTCGGATAATGAGATAAAATTAGATGATTTTAGATAAAAATTAAAAGTTGAATAAAATACTATTAAAATATTTTTTTAATTTTATTATTATTTTAAAATTTAAAAAAATTAAATTATTTATTATATTTTATATGAAAATTTAAAAAAAATTATAATTATAAGATGAGATGAGATGAACGGGACCTAATTCTTATTTTGTGATAAAATTTTAATCTTTTATATAACCCTGATCAATCTAATCCGGCACCGGCATGCAGCCAGCAAAATATATGGTTGTTACTATTTTATGTACCCCTTTATAATGATTGAGATATTCTAAAATTTTCAAATTCAAACATTGTCAACAATTCGGTGAGAGATAAATGTGAGTCTCGTTGTATTAAATTTTATTTACTACATTTACGAGATGTTTTATCTTTTAAAAGAGATATAGATGTCTTTTCATTTATCAATACATGAAACTTTCTAGTATGAAAGATTTGAGTAATGTTAGATACACTCATAAATTATATAAGCGTCGCGCAATCATTTTGTAAAAAAGTTATGTTTACCATTAAAAAATTAATTTTTTTATATAGATCTCATATTAACTCACTTTTTCATAATAAATGTATGATAGATCTTTTATTGTTTAGACAAGTTGGTTTCCGTGTGCTTGTTCAAAACTCAATCTCGAGCCTAAACTCACCCATTCATTTAGTTGACCATCTAAATGTGTTTGAATGTTAAAATGAGTTTAGATGTATTTATGAAAAATTAAAAAATGTTATGTGTCTCACGTGTAAAGAAGTGTTAAATTGAAAAAAGTTATGAGTTCCACGTGTAAGTAGGTTTTGAGTTGAAATGAGTTTAGTAATTTAAAAATTAGGTATTTAGATGTTAGATTTAATTTAAAATTAAACCGAATTAAATTAAACTCAGATGAATTTAAAAACTAAACGGGATCTTAGTCGTCTATTTCGTATTAGTTATGCAGCCCTCCATTGAGGCAGCCTCGATCGAGTGATGCACTGGCCTTAAGCCCATAGTCTTAGTGGGCTTTACTCTTTTCACAACCTTAGGAATAATGGCGATAATATAATCCGATCCGGCCCAATATGTTTCCGCTGTGTACTACGTTGTTGTAGCAACTTACCAAATGTCAACTACTATTTGAAGGACGCTTGCACATAGATCAGAAATGATCGACACAAAAGTTTGTATGTGTGGACCAACGATGAGAACTCCCAACACCTAGATCAATTGTTCTCGTGATGGGAAAGAAGTTTCTGAATCCTTTTCTAATTTGTTTTCAAGGGAAATGAAATATACATGTATCAAGCTTCCTCCATATTTGCCCTAAGATCGTGGGGTTACACATTGAGCATAGATCTTCTCATTATGAGATCATTTTCTCCTCAATTGTGTAGTAACTTCAATGATCTCATAGCCATTATTTACAAGACTTTGTGTCACAATCCGGTCTAATAATTCTAAAGTTGAAATATTAATCATTTTTATTGGGCCTAAATTATATTTAATGGGTCATATTAGATAAGTCTCGAGTAATACATTATTAAGGTTAATTAGGAATTTTAATTAGGCTCAATAACTAGGTTAAATCTCATTCGTTATTTATTGAACTAATTACTCATTTTAGAATTTAAAGACCGGCCATTAGAAATTTATTTCAATTTAAAATCATCACTAATTGAAGTCTCCTACGCAATCTTAATCACTGACAATCCTTCATTGAATGAACTATTAGATCATGTTTTTAAATTCAAACTATCTTCTTAGATGATCACGACTGAATGTTCAACAAATTAGTGTCACAACATGTATTAACCGCATCCAACTCACACTCATTGGCACCATCTCCCAAATCTCTCTATAAATATCTCCATAACCATAATCTCTATAAGCACAGCGACCGAAACCAATATACCCAGTCCAGCACCGTACGTGTCCCACATTCACCGCGCTAATAGCCGACTGTCTCATTCCTCTCACAACATCCCTCATGTTTGCTCTCTTATTCTAGTTCACAAGATTGATTTCATGTTGAGAATTTTAGAAAGCAACACTACAAAATAAGTAGTTTGATCATAAATTAGGATTAGCATACGTTAACTAGTTATATATATTATTATTAAAGTTGATTCTTGGAAGCCAATGTTTACGTACCACGAATGTCATGATATTTGCAAGCACGTCATTCATCAAGTTTCATTCCGCATATTATAGTTATGTACGTATCATGCATCTCATGGATCTCACGTTGCATAAGACATGTAAGTTTTTATAAGATAAAATCTAAGATAAGCTCAGAACAGTTAATCAAATGGTTGTTCAAATACTTGGTACCAATGTAGATTTATGAGTGGATGTGCAAGCCACAAAGCTAAGTGTGGTTAGGGGTGAAAAAGAAATGGTGAACAGGTAAATTGGACCAGACCGGTACCGGCTCTATTTTTCTCAAAACCGGTTGAAATCGGTCTGGTTTCAATTTTTCTTTTTTTAACACTAGATCGAACCGGACTGAACTAGTTCATATATATTTTTTAATTTTTTATGTTGTATAAAATATTTTTTATTTTATATATCATTTTTATATATTATTATATATAAAATAATTTTGTATTATATGATAAATTACTAAATAATAGAATATTAAATTTTAAAATCTTATATAAATAACTATATATTATCACTATAGTGTATTGTATTAGTAGTTATATTAATACTATATCACTATATATTATAATATACTATAATATATCACTATATTATATATTATAATATATCACTATAGTTTATAATACAATTATAATATATATTATAATATACTACAATATATTATCACTATATTATTATATACTATAATATATATACTATATTATATAATATGCCGAAAAAACCGGATCGGTAAAATTGAAAGTATCAATTTAGGGATATAACCGGTGCGGTATCGGCTCTTCAAATCTCAAAACCTATATACACCGGTTTGGTTCTAAAATATATTTAAAATCGGACCAAACCGAACCGATTACATCTCTAAATGTGGTCCACCATAGTATGCTAGAATATTATTAATGACTCCTCTTACGGTCGTGGGATATGGGGCAAGTGCACAACTTTACACACAAGGTTAAGTGTATGGGCCAATATAATAAGATAAGTTAAATAAGTCAAAATAAGTCATGCATGTCATAGCATATATATGAACAATCATGATTTTAAGTTCTCAGCCTGAAATATTTTATGAAAAATCTTATGTTAAGTATGGTTACGTTATGATGGGTTTCTTACTGAGTCATCGACTCATTTTAGTTGTTTTATATTTTTAAACCATCCCATGTTAGAATATTTATGAAAGTAGAGCTGCAGGACTGGACTTCGAGAAATTTAAATAAATCATTTTGCGCACTCTCTTTTATTATTTCATTATTTTTAATAAAGAATAATTGTATTATAAGAAATCTTTGTACCTAACGTTTTCTTTAGAATAAAATATATATATTTTTAAATCAAGTTCAATAATAGCACTCCAACTTTTCTAAAAATTTTTAAAAGTGATTTTATTTTTAAAAATGAAAAGCGTAATGTTACATTTTGAGTGAAATGATAAATTTCTCCCCGCGTGACGCCTCGTCCTCTCACATTTGTGATGGAGAATCGGAGATGTTTGGGTATAAGATTTTCTTAAAAGTTTCTAAGATTTAAAAAAAAAAAAAAGTCTCCGAAAGTTTTGTCGAGTATTGTAAAAATGTGGTAGAATCCGTTAAAATTATGTTTAGATTGAGAAAACGTTATTTATATCTTTTTTATTTTTATCGAGACTTGACAAAGTGGTAACTCTATTTAAAAAAATAAAAGAACAAAATATTTGTGAGATTTTTGTTGGAAGTTTTGTGAAAAAGTTAGTTTTCTTTTTCTTGTCATTAAAATCGAATTACATGTTTTGGCAGTCTTCACACTTTTCCCCTGTATTCGGGGACTTGAGCGGGCCTAACAAGCTTAGAAAATGGGAATTCTACGCGTTTTCCTCAGTAGGAATGAATTATATTAATTATTATTATATTGTCAAATATGTGTACCACACCAAAAAGGCAATATGCCTTGTATTAACAAAGTCATCTCGACTGTATGAAGATTTCATTTGTTTTTATAAATGAGATGGAGATAAATTAAGATTACTATAATAATATATTATTAAAATATTATTTTTTACAATTCCGCTTTAGAGCTGTACTGTCTGCTTTGAGGATGAAACTAGCATCCAATTAGGGACTGTCACATCAGTAATGTAGTAAAAATAACAATGAGGACCACTCCAGCAGATTTCTTCCCAAAATATCCTAAACAAATTTTCATTTTTCACTCCAAGAGGCAGGATACCAGCAGCCCGACGCCCACCCACCCACAGCCACCACGCAGTCCAACGCCACCCACAACCTGCACGTTGATGCACTACGAATAACTCAAACCAGCCACCAGCATGTAGAAACACAACCTTGTGAGACCAACATCTCCATGCATGGTTATGCCTTGCACCATCTTGAACAAACTGTGAGCCTCTTCCGCAGCAACCACCAACCTCCTTGCACCATTACCGCTAAAGCCTCCTCCACCAACCTCCAAAACCATGCAAGCCTCTCCATGCGCAACCAAAGGAACTTTGCCCAGCCCTATTTTTGGCTTCTCAAAACAGAGCATCCGATGGAAAGATACCAAGCACTAATTTCCATGCCCACGTACGCCACAGTGCCCACGGCTTTGTGTCGCTACGAACAACGTTGGAGCACCATCCATGCTCATTTCTTATTTCTCCATGAGCTACCATCAACCCTGGTAGCAACACAGTTGCACGTTCTCTGCATGCCACCTTCTGAAAACCACAAAAGGATCTCTATTTTAGACAACCCGAAGCAGAGCAAAGGCTCAACGTGTAGACCACCAAACACAAGACTCCATCACCAACGCATCTCGTCAGCTTCGTTGTTGCCAAATTCCATTTCTAGATATGAGGTTGGTGGGTGAGAACCAACAAAAAAGGTCCATAGCTAGACAAAACAAAAGAGACGATCAATGAAGTTTGAGTACTGGAAGTATAAAAGCCTGGACGAGAATTTTCTTTCAATTCTTTTATCTGAATATTTTTATTTTTCGAAGATAGATAGAGACGAGGGTGAGGGGAGGTGAGGGATCTGGCTTCGGTGAGAGAGAGGCGAGGGTGGGAGAGAGATCTAGTTTGGGTGCGGTGAGGACGTATGCTGGGTTTAATGAATGGGCTACGTGGCAAGAATACATTGGTGGCTGATTTCAGACCTTTAATGAATGTACTGATTAGAAGTTATTCTCTTTTTTTTAATATTATTTGTCTTTTGAGATTTAAAAAAATTGAATTATTTATTTTATTTTGTGTAAAAATTTAAAAAAATTATAATAATTAGATGAAGTGAGTTAAGAAAAATTATAAAAACAAAAGAGGCCATAGTATAAGGGATTTGCCTCTTACTCAAAGAGAAGAGTTTTGCTACAAGATTCAACATTGATATGTTATGTAACGAGCATTTGATCTATGAGCACAATTGCCTTGCATGCAGCCTAATGAAACGATCACTAACTTTTAGAGGTGTAACGGATTTGGTTTAGTCCGGTTTTAAACAAAATTTGAGACTAAACCGATATGCACCGGTTTTACATTTTCAAGAATTGATTCCACACCAGTTATCCCCGAAACCAATACTTCTAATTTTATCGATTCCAATCTAGTTTTTTGGTTTTAATATACTATCTTATATAATATATATTATATTATATTATAGTATATAATACTATAGTGATAATATATTATAGTATATTATAATATATATTATAATTGTATTATAGACTATAATGATATATTATATTATAGACTATAGTAATATATTATATTATAAAATATAATATAGTGATATATTATAGCATATTATAATATATAGTGATAGGAAAACGATTTGCATCAGCCGCTGTTTTGTATCAGCCAACACACACTACACGTGTCAGCATTTTATTCTTTCCCCTTCTATCTATCGCACATTCCTCACCCATTTGAAATGCTTTTAGCCCAGAAAAAATTTCTCTCTCTCTCTCTGTACGTAACAGTAGTAACGCTGAAAAATTTCTTTAAGTGCATTTCAAGAATTTCCAGCATTAACAGTAGGGAGCAAGTTTGTTTAGCGAGAAAATAGAAAAAAAAAAAAAATCCAAAGATACATATAAAGATGGAAAAAATTACAATAATCCTTAAATCTGCCGTAAGCTTGAGAGCTGTTTGTCTTAAGGAAACGAGATCTAAGAGGGAGGTAGGGAGAGAGTACTGATGAAGTGGTGAAGGTGGGAAGTGTGGGCGCTAGAAGTGAAGACGAAAGAGAGAGTGAGGAAGAGGCAGAGGATGATATTTCAACGTCTAAAAAAAATGCTTCAGATCTGATTAAAATATTTTTTTTCTATCTTTTTTTAACGTGTATGCTGAAGCCTTTTCGTTTCCTCATTTGGGAAGCCTTTTATCTTTGAGAAAATTGCTGATCAGCCACGTAAGGTGTGCAACGGCTGATGCGTGTACAGTGGCTGATCAGTAGCTTTACTCATAGTGATATAGTATTAGTGTAACTATTAGTACAATAGACTATAGTGATATAAGATTTTAAAATTTAATATTATATTAATTAGTAATTTATCGTATAATACAAAACTATTTTATATATAATTATATATTATATATAAAAAGCATATACAATATAAAAAATTATAATATATACATATGAACCAATCCGATCTGGTTTTAGAAAAAGAAAAACCGAAACATGATCGATTTTAACTGGTTTTAGAAAATAGAAAAACCGGTACCAGACTGAACCAAACTCAATACCAGACCCAACCCACTGATTTGGTCCTGTCTGATCCGATTTACCGGTTCACCGATTTTTCTTTTACACCCCTACTAACTTGATTGCAATGAATCCGTTCACACTTTACAATGCACGTTCAATCATTACGAAAGCAAACAATTAATTGATCAAAATCTTACATTGAGATTTTTGTAATGAAATCATGCTTTTCAATTAGTTATCCATTGGATTGTTCATCTGAATTCTGATTCGAGAATTCGGATATATCTGGACTGAAACTCAGATTTTAAATCTAGGCCAAAACTCGAGCCGAATTAGCTTTGGTCAGATCTCGGCCGGAACCCAGATTTTGAGTTGAACCCAATTTTTTTCTTCTTTAACCATAAAATTACATGCCTTACAGTTGTAATCAATCCTTCTTTCCTAAATAAAATAACTTTTTTTTTTTTTTTGAAATAGATTTCATTTCATTCAATGAATCCCGAAGTTACAAATGTGACTTATCAATACAGGGAAAAACTCAGACTACAAGCCAACCTACACATCTGTTCTGTAGCACCCCGTATATAAATTTCTTTATGACGGACTTTGTCTTAACTTCTAATAAACTCTCTCTACGAGAGAATAACGTTTTGTAAAAACAGAACTAAACGACTTCTCTCCAAAAGGACAAAAGTGCTATCATTTCTGTCCTCCCTAATAGAAGGAGTCCTATCACTCCGTCTCCTCCCAAAGGAAGAACGGGACTCCACTGCTATGGACACCAATGTGTCCAATAGACTATTTCTTTTTATTAGTAATTAAAACAAACATCCAAACAGTAAATACATAGATCCGGGAAACCAAAACAGAACTGGAAAAACACAAATAAAACCCAACGGAGGCGCGTGCATAACACGCGCCACACTGGGGAGGAGCCGTTCGGCCAGTCAAGACATTTCCGGCGGCACTGGGCCGTGAGCTGCAGCGCAATGACGTCGACGGAAGCTAAATCACGACGGTTTGACAAACCACGCGTTTTCTTTAACTCGAGCGTCGGCGCAACTCGCCGCTCCAATGTGCATCCAATCCGGTCAATCACTAGATCTGCAGATGAGGCTTCATCCGGTGGTGCGCGTATCGGACGATGGTGACCGAAGAGGCTCGAACCGGCTATCTCCCTTATTCAGCCGAAAACCTGAAAAAACAAAGCAAAACAAACCTAAAACACCGGAGACGAAGAGCCGGAGTGGAGAGGGATGGAAGGAAGAGGAAGAAGGAGCCGAAGCTCCCCTTCCCCCCAGCTGGAATAGGACGGGTGAGTTTTTTTAGAGAGAGAGGGTCTGGTTTTAGAGAGGGATATGTTTCTTGAGTTTTTAAGCTTTAGAAAATATTCTAATTAAAAAAACTTGAAAATCAAAATCCTCGAGTGGTTCTTAGAACATGAACGGTGAACCTACCAATTCGTATAGCCAAAAGAATAACACTATGTGTCCTCATCCCCTGCAGCGATGCAAGTAGGAAATTATGGAAGCATTGAAATGTCAGGTTTCTTGTAGAAAGCATCTTTTACAAACACGCAACTGCAAAATCAATCCACTAATATATCAAACAAGACAATATTACAGGATTTAAAAGAAAAAAAAGAAAAGAAAAACCAGGTACCAGGTTGTAAGGACCGGCTGTATCCGGATTTTGCAATTCAGGTTCTGGGCCGGAATTGGAATCCAGTTTTTTCGAATTTCAGACTAGGGCGGGAAAATATACAGCCTGGATGAACAATTCTAGTCCGATTGGGTTGGATTGGATTGGAAAGGCCCATTGCTGCTTTTCTGGGCCCAATCTGTCAAACAGCCATATTGGGGCCTCTTCGGCTCTACGTCCCTACATATTAGAAATTTGGGATTTTCAAATCAAATTGAGAATTCCATCCCTCTCTATTTCAGATTGGTTGGGATTAATAGCAGCAATGGAGAAGAGAGAAGAGGAAGGGAAGGTTAGGGTTTTGATAGAGAAGGCGACGAATTCCACGGCTCCGGAGGTTGACCCGCGACTCCTTAAGGCTATCAAATCGGTCGTTCGATATTCGGATTCCGAGCTCCGGCTCGCTGCCCGTACCCTTATGGCCCTCATGAAGCGCGATCACTCTCAGGTCCTTATTTATTTCTGACTCATTGTTTAATTTATTCGGTTCATTGTTTTTATTGAAAGTTATATCTTTCATGTGTTCCTTCTTATCTAGCAATGATTTCAGTGGATATGTTTTCAGGGTTTAATTCTTTTCTTTTTTGGAGATAATATGAATTAGATTCGGATTGGAACTTGAATTCGCAGAAAAAAAAATTGCATCGAATTGTGTTTCGGTTTGCTTTCTTACCTTTATGTTTTGTTGCTGAGAAGACTGGGTTGAGAAAATTGTCATTAATCCTTCAAGTCAACACAGCCCTGATATCTGCTTTTTGGTATGCTTATTTTTTGTTCCATTTTTTCTATTTCGTCCATTTTTACTCATATTCTCAATCATTTTCGGCAACATAGAGAAACTCCACAAGACTTGAATTTTCCTTTCAGCGGCTACACTAGAGGGTAGAAAATAAAGTAGAGTGGTATACCTTTATGTTAATTTTCTCTGTTGAGTTTTAAAACTTAATGTATTGTAATTGTCTGCTTATTATTTTGCTCCATATTTCCCCCGCCAAGAAGCATTCTTTATGGTTTCCGTCTGTTGATTTGTAGATTTTAGATACAATTTGCTGAGCATTGAGACACTCATATTTGTTTGTGTGCCGGGAATAGAAATTCTGTGGTATCACTTGTTGTCCCATACGATCATCATAAAATATAAGGGAGCAATAAATAATGTGAGAGCTTAGAAACACTGAGACAGATTGACAGTCAGGAGAAAGTTGGAAAGGACATGGAGAATGCTTAGATTTATCGTCACACATGGCAGGCAATGAAGTAAGAAGATGTGGAGCCTCGATCGGTTTTGTACTTAAATAGTGTGACTGTTTTGCTACATGAATACTGTTTGGTAGGTCGCTGTTCTAAGACTTCTGGTGATATGGTTATGAACTTGAGACCTTAAAATTCTTTCAGCATTGTACACAGAACTGACGGCAGATATTAGCCTTAAGATAAAGACGTGTATCCTCCTTTCCTTTAGAGTGATTTTTAATATTAGGCTCACCCGGTGGGTGACATCTGTTCTAAGACTACAATATGGTTATGAACTTGAGACCTCAAAATTCTTTCAGCATTGTTCACAGAACATACAGAAGATATTAGCCTTAAGATTTTATCTTAATTTTAGGTAGATTAAACAACTTTTTTCATTTAGGTAGGTTGGTTGAAGAGTCAAGTCTTTTCTTCTGAGCTATTATTTACTTGAGGTGCCCTTGATCACGCTATAATTAGGGTTATGGGTATTTTTTTTCATTCATGGGAGAAATAATCAAGTATTCACCCACCCAACCTTCGTTTTTCTCATTTCCTGGAACAATTTAGTTCTATGATTGTTTTGGGCTGGCAGTTATTTGTTTCTTTATCATTTCTTTGAGTTTTCCGCACTTAAAAATGTTCATAAATATTGCTCCTGTGAGAGTAGGCTTTGGTAGACAAAAGATTTGATCTTCGCTCAATTTGTTGCAGGTAAGGTACCTCACGCTCCTCATAATTGATGAACTCTTCATGCGGTCGAAGCTTTTCAGAACCGTCCTTGTTGAGAATTTGGATCAGTTACTGAGTTTGAGTGTTGGGTTCAGAAGAAATCTGCCTCTCCCTGCTCCACCAGCCGTGGCATCTGTTTTGCGGTCGAAGGCAATTGAATTCTTGGAGAAGTGGAACACTTCCTTTGGGGTTCATTACAGGCAGCTCAGATTAGGATTTGACTACCTTAAAAGCACCCTCAAGTTTCAATTTCCTAATCTACAAGCACATGCAGCACGGATTCAGCAGGAGAGAAGCGAAAGGGAAAGGAGGTCAAAAGAGATATTACTAAACAAATTTGAAATGCTGAAGGAGAATTTCTCATCGATAAAGGAAGAAATAAAGTTAACGATAGATGAGATTGGGGAGTGTTTAGACATTGTCTGTACAAAAGAGGAATTCATGTTACCAGGTCCTTTAGACGATGAAGATTTTGTGGAGTTTCGTTCATCTGAACTGCTGCAAATACGTCTCAATACTTTAAAAGAAGGGGGAAAGGTTCATGAAAACAGTGAAAATAAAGTGGTTTTTGATGCATTGAGGGAGCTATACAAGCTTTTAGTGACAAAGCATTTGGTTTCAGTCCAAGAATGGATTTCCGTTCTTGTAAGGGTTGAAGTAGCAGACAACAGGTTCAGAGATTCTGTTTTGAAGGAGTTAATCGACATCCGAAATAATCTCACATCGGTGAAGAAGAAGTGTGAAGAGTCAGGTTGTGCTCTTGTGACAACTGCAAATCATGATGAAGAAGATGAAGATTTCTGGGAGGAGGGTAAGATTGGATCACTTGAGAATGGGAGGTCCGCTGTGCCTTATAAGCAAAATGAAGATATTTCCATGGCGTCAACATCTAGTGAGTTGAAAAATAGAACTCCTGCAAGCAGTAACAGAGACTGTAATGACAATGAAATGCTCAATCGTGAAGATGATGAAACTGATTCAAACCCTTTGAGGGGTAAGCTTCTGGCTGACGCTCCAGTGATGAAGTGGGGCTCTTTCTTAGATAACTGGGGTTCAAGCAGGGAAGTTTTGGCTAACCAGCGGGGATTGGAGCTTGAGAGTCACTGGGGGAGAGTGGACTATAACGCAGTTATTCCAGCTGAGAAAATTGCAGAATTAAATGTTCATGCAACTCTTTACAAAGAGGAGCCGACGGAAATTCAACCATGCCGTGCTCCTTTGAGGAAAGGGGGAGTTTGTCAGAGAAAAGATTTGAGAGTTTGCCCGTTTCATGGACCTATTGTACCCCGAGATGATGAAGGAAAACCACTCAATCAGAACTCGTTAAAAGATGAGATAACTCTTGATTCAAGGATTGATTTAGTTGAGCAGTTAGCAAAACAAGCTGTGAAGAATGTTCGTGAGAGAGATGAAGAGGTAACAAAGAAGAGAGAAATTGATAAACAGTCAATGAAGCGCGCAAAGCTTGCCAAAATCAGGGAGCACAATGCAGCTGTTCTAAGGGATGCTGCATTGGCATCAACGTCAAGATCTGAAGCTATTGGACAAGATATGGAGGTGACTAACAGTGAGACATCCTCAGCCAGAAACAAAAAGGAAACACTGTCGTCCATGCTTCGTAAGAAAGTTACAACGAAAGATAGGTTAGCTCAGAGGCTTTTGAATACGAGAGTGAAGGATGCAACAGTAAGAGAGCTTACATCAGGTGAAGATGCAAATTACCGAGAAGCCTTTCCAAATCAATGGTAATGGAAACTTACGGTATGCTTTTGGGCTATTTTTGAGATGTGTAAGAATTACATAGATGCACATGGTGGTTACATACCAGCAGATTCAGATGTATTAAAGGAGACTTTGGGAGTTGGTCTCGCTCACAACTGATTGCATGAGACTGAGGCGTGTCGCATAGTTTTACCTAATCGCCGATCTTTTTGGACTATCAGGTCTGAGGAGTGGTACGGAATGATGTTGTGGGCAACGCATTGGCCAATTTGTATTATGTATAATTATTTTTCCATTTTAACTATTTTAAAGTCTTGTTAGATACTTTTTTCTTTTTNGAGTTCCTCTCTTCCTTTGACATCTCTCTTTATGACCTTATTTCTCTCAATTTTGTCACTTAGACACCATAGTTTGTCTTCAACTTTCCTTTTCACCCATGTGCACACCGGTTCTTGCATCTCCTTGTTAAGGCTTAAAAGCTTTTGCCTCGGATGGGAAAGGTCTCTTTAAGGAAATGGGTTTTGTTTACGTTTTAAAAAGTTAGTTAAAAATAAAGAACAATCTCATCAGAAAACATAAAAATACCCTTACCCAGAAAGGTAGGACATTATATTTATTCCCTGCTCTTCTATTTTTAGACACGAAATGGGATGTATCAAACTCCATTTCACCTCCTTGGACAAGAAGTTCTAGTTATGTCCTAGTTGTTGCACCTTCTTCCGATTTTTCTGGCCATCCTATCGGCTGCATTAGGCCCTCACCCACTACCCCCACCCCCCGCCTGCCTGTGCATCTTGAGCATATTTGTTTTGTAATTCAAGACCATCTCATAGAACTGTAAATAAATAAAAAATACTTGACAAGCCATTTGAGCTCGACTATCAAATTCGAGTTGGGCTCGATTCTTTTATTAAATGAGCTGTTTTTTAACACAAAATGTGATCGATTATTAAACGATATAACTCATACAAAGTTTGGCACGTATAATAACTTCATATTTATTATTTTTTGTAGTATTATCTCTATATCTATAATAAGAATATTTAAAAATATTAAAGCATATTATGGTCTTACTCCTAAGAACATGTTACTTCAATCCTTATGAATCTAATTGTTGTGATAAATATATATATATATAAATATATATATTTAAACTTCATCAAATATATTAGCAAAAAGCCAAAATTTACTTGTAAAAAGTTTTATAAAGTTGTAAAATGTAATATAAATAATTTGTTTTATCTAAATAAAATAGCTTATGAATAAACTCAAATTCGCTAGTATATTAAACAAGTTGTTTGTAAACACAAAATCCGACTCGAGAAAAAATTCGAACACAACTCATATTCGAATAAAAATTAAATGAACGAGATTTGACCACTCTCGAACTCGAACTCGAACTCGACTCATTTACCCCTAGCTACCACCTCATGTGGTGGTACTTGCTCTCTTCGTGAATAGGTCTCATGTGCTAGAAAACTTTTGATTTTGGATTTTTAGCTCATTGAAATGCCTTAGATTTGGATAAATTTGACATCATAAATTTATAGAGAAAAATAAAATAATAAGATTTTTCCAAAATTTACGAAGATTGAACGTGCACAATTGTGATGGCAAATTACGAGCATATTCGACGACGTCGTTTCTCCACTTTATCACCGGCTCCTGCTACTCGTTCTGTTTAAACAGAGCGCTGTCTGCAAAACCTCTTCAAAATCCAAAGACGCACTGCCTTCCTCAGCTCTTGCTAATGATTCACTCCCCGATTCTGTAACCTGTCTTTATCCATGGAGGTTCGTACCCCCCCGAACCCAATTTACGCTTTTTTTCTCTTTGGGACTTCACGTTGCTCTCCCAAATTTCCCACCAACAGTTGGAGCAAGAGGCTTTCATTTAGGTACAACATACCCAGTTCCAAATTCTTCAGTACCCACCCCTCATTTAGAATATTCTTACCATCACGAAACAGCCGGAGTTCACAGATAGTTGCACATTTTGGTCGACCCACGAGTCGCCGGAACTCGCTAAGGAAGAAACTCGTTGAGGATCAACAGGTGCGCCACAATCCCAGCTCTGATTTTCAAAACGCTAATCGTAGTTTCGATGACAATTGTAGCTTAACAGATAATTCGAGTAGTGTTGTTGCGGAAGAGCGTGACTTTAATCATGGTGGAGTTTTTGATAGAGTCGAATATGGTGGACGGGAAGAAATCAAATCAAAACGTTTGGGTGAATCTGTATTTTCGAACAAATTAGAGAATTGGGTTGGCCAGTATAAGAGAGATATCGAGGATTGGGGTATTGGGTCGGGTCCTATTTTTACGGTTTTTGAAGATTTGGAAGGGAATGTCAAGTGGGTTTCAGTTGACGAGGATGAAATCTTGAGAAGAAGTCGAGTTAATCAACTCGAATTGGAGGAGTCAACGGAAGCGAACTTGAGAATTCTGCGTGCTGAGAATTTAGCTAGAGAGATGGAGAGTGGGAAGAGTGTGATTCCGAGGAATAGTTCGGTGGCAAAGTTCATTGTTCAAGGTGTGGAATCTGGTTTTGTTAAGGCAGCTCCAGGGTTTACTCTTCGGCCTGAGCTGCTCCCAAAGCTCTCGAGAGTTGGGACCACGATGTTGTTTGGATTTGTTGTGTTGTGGGCAGTGAAGAAGGTATTTTCTTTTGGAGGAAAAGAGGTTTATTCTACAGAAAATGAGAAGGAAATGACGAGGGGAAAGATTGAGTCAGGAAAAAAGAAAGATATCATTAGCGTCGAGATTGTTCAAGAAACTTCAGAACCGACCACTCTGCTCATTGAGAAGCCCAAGCTAGACAAGGAAAAACTTATGAATAGTATTACAAAAGCCAAGGCATGCACTGATACACTGTCATTACGTGATTCCTTTGGTAATCTGGCAGCCAATTCTGTGGACTTGGATAATAAAGTTCAGGAGATCAGACAAATGGCCAGGCATGCTCGAGAAATTGAGGGACCAGAGCTTTCTCAATCCGATAGAGATGGGAAAGTAAAGCAGGTAGGGAATAAAGAACTGTCCAGTGAGATAGAACTAGCCGATGTGCATAGTGAAGAGGCTGCCAGTTCTTTAAGTAACCTTCCAAATGGAGATTTAGGGCAGAGTCATGGCATTTATGGAACTATAAGGAATGCAACTTTGGAAAAACCGAAATTTGAGGATGCTGAATTTTTCAGTAAGGTCACTTCCGTAGAGGATACAGATACTTGTACTACTTCAAGTGAAAAGGTTTCAGACGATAAGCAAAGCATTATGCATGATATTCAAGATACCAAGAGTTCTTTGAAGTTAAAAGACACTAGAGAGCTTATCCAATCCTCTGATACTCCTGATGGTGAGTCATGCAAGAATAGATCTATCAAAACAAAACCAAGAGTCATATTGTCAGTGAAAGAAGCTAGAGACTATCTTTCTGAAAAACTAGACAACCGAGAGCCTAGTGTAGAATCCCAAGTCAAAACTGTGCAAAAAAGTGCAGATGTTTTGAGGATTCCTAGTGATGAAAAATTTGGTAGCAATACAAGCCATAAATTTGATGCGAATGATGAAGTGGCCGCCTTTTCAGGTCAAACATCAGATTATATTCCTTCCACAAATGTTAGTGAAGTTTCTCTGAAGGAATCTCTCCCAACTAGTAATGATGATTATGACGATTCTGAGTCAGGATTTGGAGTGGGAGATATTCAGAAACCCCAAACTTCCTTGAATCATGAAGTTAATGGCGTCAATGCAGAGACTGGATCATCAGGAAAGATGGAAAACTGGATACAAACAAATTTCCATGAAGTTGAGCCCATAGTTAAGAAGATTGGAGTTGGATTTAAAGATAATTACCTCTTTGCTAGAGAAAAAGTTGACGAATCGTTAGATAATCTCAAAATTTCACAGCTTGGTCTTGACGAGGATGATAGTGAACTTGAGTGGATGAAAGATGATAGCCTAAGAGAAATTGTCCTTCAAGTCCGTGAAAATGAGTTGGCGGGGCGGGACCCATTTTATTTGATGGATGCTGAAGATAAACATGCATTCTTTAGGGGTCTTGAAAATAAAGTTGAGAAAGAGAATAAAAAGCTTTCAAAACTGCATGAATGGCTACATTCAAACATTGAAAATCTTGATTATGGAGCAGGTAGTCACCTGTTCTCAAGTCTTTCTTCTGTTTTTTTTTTTTTCACCTTTTGTTCCTTTTAAGGGTAGCGGTAATTTTTGTTAGTTTCTAATATAAATAATCTGTGTAGCACCAACAGGACATTGACATTCACCAAATCACTGTTGTCAAAAGCGCGCTTAAGTGCAAAGCGCATAGCCCCAAGGGCTTCGCTTTTAGTAGCGCATTTCAAAAAGCGCACTTTTAGTGGTGAGCTTGAAGCACAAAAGGTGTGCTTTCTTACAATTTAATGAGAAGAATGTTTCTTTGTCCTTAAGCACGACTCTATAGTTAGGAACCAAAAGTACTAAATATATAACACATGGGTTGATAAAATAAACCGGATGATTATATACTCTAGGATTGTATTGAATTGGAGTATTTTTTAGAATACTCCAACATTTTTTGTGTTGTTTTGGGCATTGCCTTTTAGATAGATTTTGGATTTTTATTCAACTATTACTTTATTCTGGTTATGGATATCAAATGGCATGGTTGTATATATTTTGTAAGCCACAAGAGAAGTATATAAATTTTTATGTTCGAATTTTATATAATTAGCTGATCACATAGTTGTCATGTTGCATGATATCTAATAAAAGATTTAATAAGCTACAATATATTATTATACTGTCCTTTTAAAACCTTTTTTATTGTATTTTATCATTTTTATAAAAACATGCGCTTTACCTCGCTCAGGTGCACCCTTGCGCTTTGTGCCTAGTCTCTAGGTGGCTCTTGTGCTTAGTGCGCCTCATGCTTTTAACAACACTGCACCAAATCTCCTAACCCCTAAAGGAAATAAATTTCTTGTGAATAAATTAAGTAGAGTAAATGGTTCTAGATATTCAGTCAGCAAATACTGGCTGGGTTCAAGTTCATATATTTAACCTAGCATTTGAAGTTTTTTCAAGCACTGATGGTGATAGTCTTTTTCTCTTTCTATAGATGGAATCAGCTTGTATGATCCTCCAGAAAAAATCATACCACGCTGGAAAGTCCCTGTAGTAGAAAAGAATCCTGAGTTTCTCAATAACTTCCTAGAACAGCGGAAGGCATTTTTGTCTCGAAACAGCTCTGGTTCATACCCCCTGAAGAAGGACAGCAACGACTCCATTGCCATATCAACAGAATCACCCACCCCTGAGAATGTTGTTGCTTCTTTGCCAACCCTTGATTCACACAAAAAAAATCATGATGGGGATTCAAACATCTCGAAGACGATAATCGAAGGTAGTGATGGTTCTGTTAAAGCTGGAACAAAATCAGGGAAGGAATATTGGCAACATACAAAGAAATGGTCCCGTGGGTTTTTGGAGTCTTATAATGCAGAGACAGACCCAGAAGTTAAGTCAATTATGAAGGATATGGGGAAGGATTTGGATCGGTGGATCACTGAAAAAGAAATAGAAGAAGTAGCTGATATGATGACCAACATACCTGAGAAGAACAAAAAATTCATGGAAAAGAAGCTCAACAAGCTCAAAAGAGAGATGGAATTGTTTGGACCCCAAGCTGTGGTGAGCAAATACCGCGAGTACGCAGATGCGAATGAAGAAGATTACCTGTGGTGGTTGGATCTCCCACGTGTGTTGGTAAGTATGTAGACAGTTCATCTTATCCGCTTCTTTTACCTGAATCTGCCCATGTCCACCAAAGAAAGTCTCAGTACCCATATTCCTAAATTTTTTACTTAATTATCCTTTTTATACTCTGCTATGGTACTCATAATTTTTCCAGATAGTTACGGAATATTTTCCTTCTTTTCCAGTGCATTGAATTGTACACAGTTCATAATGGGGAACAGAGGGTTGGATTCTATTCATTGGAGATGGCTACCGATCTTGAATTGGAACCAAAGCCATATCATGTGATTGCCTTTGAGGATGCTGGTGACTGCAAAAATCTCTGTTGTATCATTCAGGCTCATATGGACATGCTTGGAAATGGCCATGCCTTTGTCGTTCCACAGCGTCCTAAAGTAAGGAGTTAATTTGTTTCCATACGAAGCTTTTCTGCAAATCATATGATTGTCTTTGTTGGTAATGGCCTACATTTTATTAGAGAACCAGCTGGTCCAGCTGAGAGGACCATGCTCACATTTTTCATTTATGCTTGTGGTACGTCATCATTGTCTAGTGGCCTCTTTGATGTGGACCATGTGATGCTTGGTTTCTGCTTTTCTCTTAGCTTATAAAAGTCGTGTATTCTAAGCTTAGGGCATGTTTGGGTAACACCAAAATGTCCCAAAATTTCTCATAAGTTCACTCTCAAACATCACTCAAATACAATATACTTATCTATTTCAAATTTTAAACTTTTCATCTAATCATTACCTAACCATTACTTAAACACAAAAATCAATACAACTTTTACAAACTTCAAAACAAAAATAATATTCAAATAAATTTTTTACTTTTCTATATTCATTTTCACAAACTCCAATACAATGCTTATTTTAAAAAATATTTTTATTCAACTTTTTCTTTCTCTTTTCCCAAAACCCGATAAAACACCTTTGCTCAAATCATTTCACTACTATTCACAAAATTTTGAGATACTTTAAGCGTCCAAACATGGCCTTAGTCCTTTCTACAATGCTCTTTGGCTTTTGAGCATTAGTGTTGACTTCTAGGTTACAGTTCCCTTTTCTTCTTTTGTAGAGTGTAAAAAATATTTTTTCAATTTTGGGTTCCTAGTTCCTTAACTCTTTTGAGGTGAAAACCCTCTTTCTTGCTCTCGTTAACACTCCTCAACTCTCTAGGATGCTTTTCGGGAAGCCAAAGGAAATGGCTTTAATGTAACTGTCATCAGGAAAGGGGAACTTCAGCTCAATGTGGACCAAACACTAGAAGAAGTGGAGGAACAAATTGTTGAGATTGGAAGCAAACTTTACCATGATAATATCACAAAGGAACGCTCTGTGGATATAAGCTCCTTGATGAAGGGCGTGTTTGGTGTCGCTGGCAAACCCACAAAGAGGTAAGTATGGAACTCTGGGAAAGCTAGTTCTTAAATTCAGCATAGGGATGGTAATCCATAAAACTCTGAAATCTGCTCAAGATCTGAGCAATTCTTTTCATTTTTGTGGTAAAAACCTGTCACTTTTTGTCTCTATTTTTTTCAGAAAGAACCTGAAGCGGATGCTGAAGAAGCCTGGCAAGAAATAAGGATGGTGTCTGCCTCCCATGGGCAGCAAAAGGTAAATTTCTTTAGCTGGTAATATATGCACAAATTCAGTGAACCTTGAATGGACAACCTCACCCTACACTCAGATTTTATGAAAAAGTACCATTTAATCCAGACAAAGCAAGAAGATAAAATGGATTGACGATGATTTTGGCTTTTCTAAACAAAATATTGTACCTTTCATTATCGTACTTTCATTTGACAGGAGCCAGACAAATGACTGCCACAGCCTTAGCCAGATCTATGATGTTTCAACCCAGCATTTAGCTCCCACTGCTAAGTTCCCCAGTTGATCTGTTCCAAGCCTGCTAACGGGAGATTGTTACAATTTTTGCATGCATTTTAATGGTGGCAAAATCTCGATGTCAATCTGCATATACTTTCGGAAGATTGGGTTTTTCTGATTCAGGAAGAACTGTAACTGCCCATTCCATGTGCATTTTGTGCTAATTCCATCCAAAGACGGACTGAGCTGTAGCCAGCTTTCAATCTGTTCATCATGTGGTTGTGCAAGACATGGTAAATTGTCCCGGGGGTGATTGACAACTGCTCTGCGTCATCCTGCTATCCGGGCTCCCATTCATGGATCCAATGCGGTTGAAAGGGCTAGGCATGAAGTTTGAAAATGTCTAGTTTTTGAGAAATATAGTTCTTTCATCTTAGGTTTTGTCATCTCTAATTACGCTCATTGATGTGGCATATTTTAAGTAATTGACATTTCAGTGGTTGACATATGATTGGGGATGTCAAGATATAAGCTGAAAATAGCATTATGGTTTTTTTCTGAAGTTGTATCGCATTAGTGCTTCTTAATCTTAGTTGGATAGTATATGTGGATCTCTCTGCAAGTCTGCTATTCTATGTTAGATTAGCCAAAGAAGTCGAAGAAAAAGAACATTGTTTTGTTTTTCAGTTCCCTGACAGTTTATCCTCGCGTAAGCCCAATTAACTTCATCTCTCTCTCTCTCATGATTGGGATCTGTTTTGATTTTATAGAAAAACTCAACAGAAGGTTTGACAATTCCACACAAATCCAATGTGCAAGGATTAATGCTGAAATTGGAAATTTCAAAGATCAAACCGATACTCGCATCAAAATTTCAAATATGGCACCCATGACTGTTCCAAAAATTTGAAAGGAAAGTCTCATTTTCTGATGGACTACAGAACAGCGCTTACGCTCTCCTACAATCATTGGCGGCGTGGAATCAAGCAACATGAACACATGTTAAAGATAACAAAAATAATGATAATACACCTGCGGATTTCACTGCAAAGGGTTTAGCAATCAAATGAACAAATGAGTCAGGAATCCAACTTTTAAGTTCAATCACAAGAAACGAGTGACTGATATGGAAGAAAGGGAAAAAAACCAAAGAAACTATAAGTCCTTCACATTGTGTATGGACAAAAGAACATCCTAATCACCTTGTGATACTTTATATATACCTATATTCTCCAAATAAAAGAAAAGAAGAAACCAGCATCCTCATGATAAAGGCAATCCAGCAATTTTGTCAAGGTGGCAATCCATGATTTGGGACACCGTATCAAGGAATGTTGCTTCACTTGTGCCAGGAAGCACCGAATCTTGTGCTTCTCCTACGATCTCCTCGATGATGGATTCCTTCTTCAAGGATTTTCGGCACATTATATTACCAATGTCAAACGGGGTGAGCCCTCTTTCTACTGCCTTTTTCAGAAGCATGTTTGAGATGCGGAGCGTGCGAGCACATTCAAGTGGCAAGTCCCATCCATGGAACTTAAGAAGGGCAATATCTTCTTCAGCGTCCAAGGATTTTATGTAGTCGATGGTCTCTGTGGAGTACGGTTGGCGAGCTTGTGGCCAATAAAGCCATTCAAATGTGCAATCTTCAAACTGCAGGAACAGCAAAATGTAAAGTGAATAGGATTGCACAAACCAAAAATGTACATTGAATAGTACGGATTTTATGTACTATCAAATAAAAAAAAAAAAAAAAAGAGGTTTGGCAGCTATCATCTAACTGAAATGTTTTATGACAATGATTGCCAAAAAATGTTCTTCACAAATCTACTTAAGATGTCAGTGCCAGAGAAATTTTGCAGAACGTCCAGACAGAATATATATATATATATATCTGCGTGTGTGTCTGTGTATATACACATAATAAAGGAGGAGGTTTCGTTATAAATTATGTGGCCATTACACCTTGACAATCATTTACAAAAAATAAATTAAAGGAGAGAGAGAATAGAGTTTACAGCAGTATTTTAAAGATAATATTGATAACTAATCAAAATCAGAAGTACTGTCACAAAATCCAAATGCTTTTATGAGATTGGGAATCCAATGTGAGGCCATAGACTCAGGAGACTCACTATAAAGTACTGTGGGATCTTCAAGATCAAATATTGGGATGGAAACAAATTTTACAATTTTCAAATGGATGTGAAACTAGACCAGATGAGTAAATCCTAACAATTGCAGAAGCGCATTCCTGACTCCATTCCATTCAATCAAACCTAGTAAGTCCTATCAAACTCCATCTAGGTGTCCTGGTTGAGATTTGACCCAAATGTATGGCATGTAATCAATAATAATGGGATCTACCATCTCAACATAATTTACTGCCCCTCATAAAGTGAAAAAACAGAAAAACGAGACAGCAGATCAATCAAGCTACAATATCACTGGAGGATAAAGCAAATAAACGTGCCATAAGATCAGATGGAAGAAGTTGCAGAGAGAAAATCATAAACAAAGTTAAGCAGCCTTACAGTTTCAGGCAAGCAGTACCCGTGATCAATTGGAATCAGCGTGGTCTGGCCATCTTCTCCCTCTTTGCTCAGCAAAATATTCCCAGCATGCCTATCCGCATTTGCCAATCTTATATCCAAAACAGAGATTTTATGCACTTCCTTAACTGGGAAAGCCCCAGGGCCCATATCCTCACAACTTCCACTATTCTCCATGAACATCTGCAAAGATCCAATCTTGCCAGTCAAATCCCCTGAATGGTTGAATCCTCTGTGGAAGCACTCGACCATAAAAGTAGGGGGAACCCCAGCAAAGCCCTTCTCACGACCAAACATCGAACGGCGCTCACCGTTTGGATGATCCAAAATATAAGCTGCAACTTCCCTGAAAGCTCCTTCTCCAACTCTTGTACCCTTTTTTAACCCTTCACCATCCAGTGACACTGGCAGCCCTCGAGGGTTGTTCACGGCCATTGGCTCCTCATCAATGGGCTTAAAAACAGACACATACTTCTGACCCAATGAATCCAGCATAAAATAAACTCCCCCTGTACCCTCCATAGACCTCATTGGATAATGACCTGCATCCAATCCATCATATGTAGAGTTAACCATATCCCATATCACCGAGGGCAATTGAATCTCGTGATTAACAATAAGTGGCTCCAATGAAAAATCCCTATCTGGCGGTTCTCTTGGTACAACATACCCATTAGCTTCATACTCTCTCCCATAATTATTTCCTCCATCACACTGTCTCCCATAATTTCCTCCATCAATGTCACTGACCCTCTCATTATTTAACGCCGGTGCCACAATAGACAACTCAAGCTCATTCTTGATTGGTCTAGCCCGAACTTTTGCAGATTTCTGAACAAACAAATGTATCACCGCATCATTATGTTTACAGATATCATCAATTAACCTCTGATCCTCAAGCCGTTCTCCATTACACACAACCTCTTCCTCCTCAAGATCAACAAAGTCCTTACCCTTCTTTGCGATCCTTTTTTTCACATACCCAATATCCTTATCTCGTTTAACATGGAATGAGAACTCTTTCCCACGCCTAGTCCTAACTTTAATCTCCTGCAGATCCGAAAGTCTAAGAACCAGATGCAGAACATTTCCATTTGCAACACCATAGTCCCGGAGCAGAGAATTGCTCCGGGCCAGTTCTCGGCCTCCACAAACTAGCTTCTGCCTTTTTACAACAAAGCCTTTACAAGTTTGGATCCTGAGTTTCATAGACTCGATGGAATCGGATTTCAAAACACGCATAGGAGTCATTAACCCCGAAATGGAGAGGTATATCAAAATCGATTCTTTCGAGCACAGATCCAGTGGAGAATGTAAATTATTTGGGAAAACTACAGGCTCATCACGAACCAGACTAAGAGCAGTGACACCGGCGGACGACATTGTTTTTCTGTTTTGTTCTTTTTCTAACTATACCAGAATTCTAGAAAGCCTGATGCTATGAAACAAATGTACAATTACTTGACACGAAACATACAATTCACAAGAAGAATTCGGCCATGTCTATAACAATTAGCATATAGGAGAATCTAATTGTCAAACTAGACGACCAAAAAAACCCCATATTTTGATTTCTAACTTTATACAGAACTAAAAAGGGGAAATGAAAAATGAAAACAATCTGGGGAAGAAACCCAGAAAAGCAAGTCAAACGCTACAGAATTAAAAACATCGAAATCAACCAGAACCCAGAATTTTATACAATCAAACTCTCGAGATCTGGGCAGTCAGAGAGAGAGATATGGAGAATCCTTACCAAAGAGGAAGAAGCGAAAAACAGCAAATTTACGTTAGCTCTGTTTGCTTTTGGGGAGAGAAGAGAGAGACAGAGAGAACGCGTGAAGCCGCCGGTGGTTCATACGTGGGTCAGAATGCTGATTTATTGACTTTAATATAATTTTTAGAACTATTTTTAGCTGAAGTTGGAGTGCTCTCCAAGACGAGACGACAAAATGGGGTCTGACTCTTGACCAATCAGCTCGCGCCCTGTATGTTCTCCAATAACCCTTTGCCACGTATAAAGATGACACATTTTTTCCATTTTTCAATTTTTAGGTTAGAGGCAGAGGTACTCTTGTTCTTGATAATTCTACTGAGAGAAATATTTTCATTCAAGTATATACCACTATTTTCGTTTTTAATTATTCTACCCTTAAAATAATTAAAGTAACGCATATTTTACACAACAAGTTCGCTGTGCCATTAAAAGTTGAAATTACATGACTGATACTTACTTATAAAGTATATTATTGACATTTTCGTAATATATATCAACTTCTCCAATTGTCTCATCAAATTGGATGGTTTAACTGTATAGTCTTTAATACTATTTGTATAAAAATTTTTAGAAAGAATAGATCACAAATGATCACTTATTTGGATAGTAATGTGATTTCAGATGATCTGTGAATAATAATAAAAAAATAATGATAAAATATTGAATATTATCTATTTCTCTCTACTTTAGACCATCTGATTAGGCCTCGTTTGTTTTAGAAGATGAGATGAGATGAATTGAGATAAAAGTTAGAAGTTGAATAAAATATTGTTAGAATGTATTTTTTCAATATTATTTTTGTTTTGGGATTTGAAAAAATTGAATTGTTTATTTTATTTTATATGAAAATTTGAAAAAATTTTAATGATTAAATGAGATGAGTTAAAAAATTTTCTGAAAACAAACAGACGAGCTCAAATAATTATATAAGCTTTCAAAATTTTAAAATATGATAAAAATATATATACAGATATTGACAAAGAAAAAATATCAATTTAGATGTCATTGATCCAAAATATTCTTACATTTTCTGAATAAACGCCAACGCCTCAAATTAAAAGGTTTGAATTCTGTACCATTTGCATTAACCACATGTACGAGTAGATTTTGAAAACTTTAAACTTTGGTGTATAGTTTTTCTTATTTTGTTCTTCAAAGCTTTCTTCACGATAAATTCATCTTATGATTTTAAAATGAGATATAAGTAATTATATTAAGAATTTATATTATAAGTGGTTTTATATATCTATTATTTAAATGTTTAAAATGTGCCATATTAATAAATATTTAAAAGAAATAAAATACAGAATTATTGAATTATAAGAAAAAGAATATAATAAGACGTGGAAGCATAATAAGCGTACGACAGTCATGTATCATTGTTTGGATTTAAAAATAAGTTGAGGTAATTTGTGAATAATAAAAAATAATAATTTTTAATATTATTATTATTATTATTTTGAGATTTGAAAAAATTAAATTGTTTATTATATTTTATATAAAAATTTAAAAAAATTATAATAATAAAAATGAAATGAAATTGGAATAAATTTTGAATTCCATTTGAAGAACAGCCGGTTCTGTTAAAAGTAGGAAGGTGGGTTGAAAGTCTTGTGACAGGTGGTGGAATATACCAAAGTATCATTCTCATCTCCATTTTTATTTTCTTTTATTAAAAAAGTAAAAATAAAAACTGTAGGCTTGATCCTGATCCTGCCGTGTCATGTTGACTTCTAGTTCTAAGAATCAAATTGGTATTGATATTGACAAATTAT
>QEOT01123809.1:48754-91683 GCA_003123785.1 Pterocarya stenoptera
TTTTTTTTTTTTTTTTAACCAGGAAAAGAGATGGAAGTGAGGGACCGAGCGAATAGAGCAGGAACGTTACTACGGCAAATGGACCGACATGAACCAAGCCAATCAAACCCCACTCGGTATCAACTAGAGCTAAAGGTTTAGCCAAGAAACACCCAATGAGGGTGCTACCACCCGACGTGGGTTCCACAGACCCCCAGTTGTCGCGGAGGAGATTTACATTAACCCTGCCAGTGCCCACCCATCTGCTAGCGGGGTAGGCAAATTGTTGGGGGGGGGGGGCGCGGCGCCCCCACCCCTAACACCCATAGAGCATAAAGCTGTGGGCTTACGCATCTGTAAGTGAAATGCGGAGGATAAGATGTTTCTTCACTCCAACAAAAACTTACATGCCAACATTGTAACTTACCGAGTGGTTGATTAGACGCGCTATATTCCCTTTATCTGTGGCATCAATTACAACATCCTCGCTGATCTTGAAAAGCTGCACAAAATATTTCATAGTACTTTAATAATCACAGTTAAGAAATGCATAAGACTGAAAATAGAATATATAATATTAACATACCTAAAAGCAGGAGGAATTTGAATACAAATTAATATGACACATACCTCAAAAACCCGCAACTGTCCAGTAGATAGTCACTATGTTCTACATAGGGTTTAACACGAAGTAACTCCACCCCAATTTGAATTTAGTTTAATTCTTTAGTAGGTTACTCCTATTCTACACCTTTACCCACTTACTAAATGGAGTAAAATATGTAGTATGAAGTTATTACAAGGGGGGAAAGTAAGAGATGTGCATGGATTTCTAAGAGCCTATTTGGGATTGCGTTAGGAAATAGAGCTTTTTATGGTAGTGCTTTTAATTGTAGAGCTTTACTAAAAAGCTCTTCTATTAAAAAGCTATTTACTGCTTGGTAAACATGCATCTAAAAACACTTTTACCGTTAGTTACGGTAGTTTTTTTAAAAAAAATTAGTTATCTGCAGAAGCTTTAAAAGCCTTTCAATAAAAGCTTCAACTTGTTGCTTTTTAAAAAAGTGGATTTTCAGCTTTTCTTAGGTGTTTAATGCATTTTTTTACAAATTTACCAAGTATACCAATTTTTTCTTTAAAAGAGCTTTTTGGTTGTTAAAAGCACTTTTTAGACCTCGTTTGAATGTTGAACTGAGTTGAGATGAGTTGAGTTCTTTATGAATAGTAGTGAATTGAGATAGAGTAAATTTTGTGGAGCCCACTTAAGATGAGTCTATATGTGTTTGGATGTTAAGATGAGTTTAGATGTATTTATGAAAAATTGAAAAATGTTGTAGGTCCCGTGTGTAAATGAGTGTTGAGTTGGAAAAAGTTGCGGGTCCCACGTAAAGAGGTTTTGAGTTGAGATGAATTTAGTAATTTGAGAGTGGGTGTTTGAATTTTAGATTCAGCTTAAAATTAGACTGAACTGAGTTGATCTCAGTTCAGTTGGACTTCCAAACAGGGTCTTAAGCTTCCAAACTCAAATCCAAACAGGCATCAAGCCTAACTAAACATAGAAAGGGTGTAGCTGAACAGTCCCTGACAGTATTTAGATATCACAACTATCACTATAGGCATAAAATGTCTAATAGTATAAGCAATTGCCAAGACAGCCACATATCAAAGAGAAAGATAAAGGAACTTTGAACAAGAGACTCACATAACAATCTTTGCCTTCTAATCCGTACTTTGCCTCCCTCAGATCTGCAACACTGCGCCTCACCTGCTCACCACGATACTCAACCAGCTGGCCACACACATACCTAGCATCAGTTGTATCACTTTCAAAACCGAAAAATAATTAACCGAAAGTTGTCTCAGAAAATTGCTTCCAAGTGATTTAGTTAATACTTTAATAGTAGAGAACAGCAGTAAAACACAATTATGTCAACCACCTAAGCAAAGAGATATCATAACTAAGTTTATACACTACATGCCCACCCTCCTCCCGAACCTCTCCCCAAACGCAAAATCCAAGAAGGAAGGGAAAAGATCCCCCTCCCCTATAAAAGGATCTGGTCATCAATCCCCTTTTCCCTTCGACTTCCTCCTCCCTAGTTTTTCTCTTTTTCTTCAAGACATTTGAGACTATAGATATAGGGCTCTTGGTACAAGTGCCCCACAATTGGAAGCGTCACCATATCTCCCACCCTCAACCATCAGCTCCCACCAGTAACTGGCACAAGACAGCCACACCATCTCTGGCTCAAATGGCCACCACATGCTTGACCAATTGCCTTGGGTTCCAGCCTTTTTTACGCCAGCCACTTCAAGCTTGCCATTGACTGGCTAACCAACCTAGTAAGACAATTTTCATATTTTTTTTCAGAATTTTTTCTTTTCTTTATATGAACTTCTAATTTCATATTCGCGCTCAACCGCTGCTCACCACCACATCATCTGTCCCACTGTGAGTCTCCTACTGTCTCCACCCCACCGACCACCTCCACATTTTGGCCAATACGCAGGCCACGCGCATAACTATACTCTGCCACTGCAAAGAAAATGTTGTCCATTTTTGCAAAGAGCTTCATACTCCTAATTATGCTTCTTTTTTAAAGGAAGATACTATCGTATGCTCCCTTATCCACAGATGCAGGACATGAGATTCTCATTGACCACCCAAAACACAGACAGTTTCAATGCATATTCCAACACTGATAGATTCTCCACCAGCCAAGAAAACCACCTTTACAGGATCCTTTTCTCAACCGTGAGTCAAGAAATTACAAGACGAACAATGTTTAATTAAATTTCCAGATTCGTTTTTATTAATTGCACTATAATATCTTTTTTTAGGTATGTATTGGGGTGCCCACCCCCTCCAGTTGTACTTCTAAATTTTATTATTTCTATTTGCACATAAAAAACACATAAATCATTAAAAGCAGTCTATGTATTTACCATAAAATCTTTGGAAAGTTGGGTATCCTAAAGAAAGTTCTTGATGTCAGAAATTGTGCAAATAGTATAAGAAATACACATCTAGTACCATTTCTCCTCCTTCAATGTCCGTACGTGCAAAGAGACCCCATCCATGTATACCAGATTTACCAAAGCAAACCCGATGATTTTCAGTTCTCTGAAGCCACAAATAAATATTAATAAAAATATTAGAACCAGAAAATTTAATGAATCCAAAAATTTCAATAAGACTAAAAAAAATTACTCTCAAGTAGACAATAACTATTGCATATGAAGAAATAAGATTTACCTGTAAGTGGTGAAGTCGTTCCCTCAAGGAAGTGAAAATCTTAGGATTTTCTAACCCCTGTTAAAAGACAACAGAAGCATGTAAATGTACATTAATCTGTCATGTTCCTCCATGGAAAACAGCCAAATAAGTTTAGCCTCTTCTAAAAGGAAAAGACTAAAACCTGAAAGATAACAGAAAATCAGAATAAAAATAAAAGAACTCACATTATTTGTGTTCAAGCTATTTATCTCATCTAAAGAATGACGGCTTGGCCCCATTAGTCGATGAAATAACGGCTGCCTTTCAGCCCTCTGGTAATAAAAATATAAAACTAATAATGAAACCAACAAGAGGTAAAATTGCTTATATTTTTTGTTGGGAGCAAGCTGCGCACAAAAGAATAATAAGAACAAAACTTGGACTCCACAATAAGGAAAACAGATATCCGAACTATGATTAGAAAGTGGAGAAACTATCATTCTAATGAAACAATAAATTATAGACATGAAACTCTACTCCACAAGTTACCTTGCTCCTTAATCTTTTGAAAATGCGGCATTTTGCAGCAGAGAGCGGCTCAAACTCATTACTCTCTAAGCTTGGAGATTCAAGAAGCTCAGTTTTCTTTAGTGAACCCAGCCTTGAACCTCTGAAGCACCCCTTCCGGTTCTCCAGCAAGCTTCTAGGGGAAAAAACTGCTGAAGGAGTATGAATAGCTAGAACAGAATCAGGGTTTGGGACCCTGCAAAAAAAGAATAATATAAACAGGGTTTGGACCATTAAATGTGGTGCATAGGGATGAAACCTAAACAATACTGCTCAACATCTGCATAAATTTAGCACTGTTAAACTTAACTCCTCGGTTCATCTATTAAATAAGACGTTCGTGAACACATACATATGATTCATTATTAAACAATACAACCCATATAAAATTCAAATCTACTCATTATGCCATCACAAACTTTCTTTGACAAGAGTTCCCCCATTCTTACTAATTTACTTGTGCTATCATTGGACTTGGACAAAAATCAAACCGAACTATATATTTCACATGCCAAAACCAACAAGTGACCTAAAAAATGCATTTGGATTTATTAAGAAGCACATAATATGAGTTTCCCATTTATTTCAAACAAGAAAACACAATCAATCAAGCACTTGAATATGAATTTGGAAGTCATTCTCATTGTAACATCGAATTGGTTCATAAGCTCGTTGTTATATATCATAGCACACACATACATTAATAAAAATGGTATATAAATAAAAGTATTATATATATAATATATTAGTTACAAAGTACAATGTATATCAAGAATACACATTGTCACATATATAACTACACATTTGGATACCATAAAGTATTCAAGGTATTTTCAAAAGGTTTTCAACTTTCGATTTTTTAATCTAAAAAAAAAATCGTTCTTAAAAAACTTTTCATCTAATCATTTGCCTAGGTTTCCAAACAAAATTAAAAAAACAAAAAACAAACCAAAACAATTTCACCAAGACCAATGAAACCCTAGAAAAATTCAAACTTTTCAAATCTACCTACCTATTTTCACTAACCCCACTACAAAATATATCTAAATTTTTTTTCTCCAAATCATTTTTCATATTTACGTTCCTTTTTTATTAATAAACAAGGATTTTATTGATATTTTCAGATTTCCTTTCTACTTTCACAAAACTCGATAAAAAAACACATTTTAAGATTTTTATAAAAAGTTTTCAAATTTTTCCTAATCCAAACTTTTTATATAGGTAAGCAATCATTTTATTAATAAAGGCAACGCATAGCCCAAGTACAAACATACCTAAGTTATGAATACAATTATAACTAAATATCAATAAGTACTTAGTTACAAATACAAGTTATATGTGAAGACCCGGTTCAATATTCTAACGTCAGAATGTGGTTAATTTTATTAGGCCTAAATAAGGCTTATGGGCTATTTTGGATAAGCCCACAAGACTTAATTTATTGAGGATGGCTACAAATTTTAATAAGGCTCATAGGCCCAAAAAGTTTATTTAAGGCCCATTAAAGTTTAGTGGAGGATTTGGGATGGTATTAATAGGCTAATAATTTAGGAAGCCCGTTTGAGGTTTAATTGGTATTAGGCCTAAGAATTTATTTAAAAGCCCAAAAATATTTATTGAACGAGTTGGGCTCAATTTGGAATTTAAGATTAGCCCATTAGGGTTGTAAGGTAAAAGCCCATGAAATTATAGGCAAGCCCTAGAATTTAGTTGGACTCTTAAAATGATCCAACCCATTTGTTAGAGCCCAAAATAGGACCCAAAATATAGACCCAAACCATGACCTAGTTTCAAATACCCATCAGATCCATGTGTATGTATATATAAATATATATAGCCCCACAATAAGTCTTCTCCATCTTGTTCATGAAAATTAGGGTTGTCACATGTGTGTAAGTCTACACATGTGAGCCCCAACTTCCATCATCTCTATCTCCCCCTCTCTCTCTTGTGTGCTGAAGACCTAAGCATGGCAGCCCCACAAATACCCCAGGCCCGACACACAATCTTCTCCATGCACATAAACACTCAGTCATCTCTAACATTTTCCTTGTAGTTTGCGGCAGCCCTCTCCCTAGCAGCAAACTGCAGGGCAACCCCAACATCCCTCTTCAAAGCATCACCGCGCACTCAGCCTTCAGTTTCTTCCCCACAGCCCACGGCCAAGCCTATGGCAGCACACATCCGAGAACCATCCTCCACACCAACAGCCTCTCCTCCATCGTCAAACACCCAGACCACTCCCTTGAACCACCATGTAGAGCGCACCAAGTGTCTAGACCCGCAAGCCTCCACATCTCAGCCGGCCCACCACCTATTTTGCACCCATCAAAATAGAGCACCATCACAAGTCCTCTCCTCCACACCGCAGCAATCACAGAGAGCCAATTTTGCACCATTGCTCCACCACCAATCCCACGACTCCTCCCAAGTCCATGCCTCCCTCTATTTTGCTCAACCATGGACAGCCGCGGCACCAAGCATCATTGTCGAGAGCTTCCGCCACACCCACCTCCCTCTTCTAGAATCAAAACAAGCCCCCATGTTGATGTCAATCTGCATCACACCCACCATAGCTTCACCCTTTCCCACAGCAAAGCACCTCCTAGACCATCTCACACGATCAGGCCATGGAGGACTCTTGCCATAATCATGCTTAACACCACCCATAGATCACATGAAACTAACCACAAGAATATCAAGGTTGTAGACACAGACCTCTGTGAACCACCACCTCACGTTGTCAAACCCTGTCTTGCACAACAAAAGCCTCCAGGCCACTGCCTCAAGCCTGTGTCCTACACCACTATAGGCCTACATCTAGCTCTTGTTCTGACCACTCAACCAACCCAGGTCCTTGCATCGCAAGTCACCTCGCAACCGCCTCTAGTCTACACCATGAAGCCTCACATTGGAAGCAAGAGACTTTTCCCTCAACAAACCACATTCAGCACCTCCACGGACAACCCACTGCACGTTCATCCTCCATCGCACCATAAGCCTCTCTCCCCTCCCTCCCTCCCTCCTTGTTGGTTACATAGTTCCACTCCAATAATTAATACTTTATATGATTGGACTTGACCTCTAGGAATCAAGTTAAGTAAATGCCCCTGCCGAGTGAGTGTTAATTGTAGGGTGACGAGAACGTCGGGAATTTAGAGAGGATAGATTGTGATACTCCATATGATAAGAATAAGAGTAGGTAATGTATGGTATCCCACATTGCTTGGGAATGAGAAGTTCTTGTTCTTGATAAAGTTCTAATGGAGCTCTAGTTGTACCATTGACTAGTCTTTTTAGAATATAGACCATGTGGTTAGACCTTCCATTTAGGCGTTATAGTTGTGCAAGTATTTGGAGAATTTAAGTGGACATCAATTATTTGGAAAGAGTTGATACTTTAAGGTTATGATGATTTTAGACTTTAGGGAAGCCTAGGTTATTTAATGTATTAAGGGTTTCAATTGCGAAATACGTGTTTAATTAAAAATTGACGTAAGTTACATGCTTATTTTATAGGTAAAATCGGCTTCACCCCAAAAATATTGAATTAGCGCTACAAGTTATAAAAGTATTGTGGGTATATGCCCCTCATTGTAAACCCATTTTTACATACCAAGTTATGACTAAAGGTGACAATATGTGACACGACTCGAGAACTCAATACAAGCACAATACGAAATTAGCAGATTTGGATTTAATATAAATGAGTTCAAATCAAAACAGATTGACCCATTAAAACACAATCAATAAACAAGTAAACCTGTTTAACCCAAAATCAACCTACAATAAGTTAATAACCTATTTAGATTTTATTTTAAAATTATAATTTTATTATTGTTGGGTTGTAATATTAGTATTGTTTATATTTTTATTATTGGGATTGTAATTATGGACGTATGCTCAATTGTTATTGTATGGCTTATAATATTGGTAAGTAATCTTATTGTTTGTAAGTAATCTTATTGTATGGCTTAAGATTTGAAAAGCATTGACATTTTTTGTTAGTAAGTAATCTAATTGTTTTTTTTTTTAAATATTGAGACTACTAATAAATATAGATTTTAACTTTTATGTAAAATTATGTTAAGCGTATCAAATACGTTATGCGTGTTAATTCAACACATTTACATGAAATGGGCTAAAATGAGTTGTGTCGTGTTGACTTATTCTAATTAATTATTAAACAGGTCAAAACAAATGATACAACACGATCAGTTAGTTAAATGGGTCAGGTTAGGATTTAAAAATTTGATACATTTAGCTTAATATATTGGGTTCAGGTTGACCCATATAGTCGCATGTCCATGACTTAACACAATAGGAACACAACTCAGAAATACAAATTGTCACCCCTAGTTATGACAAGATGAAAGTCAATTTCAATATCATGTTAATATATGTTTTATATGCATCATGATATGTTTTCATGTATGATTACGATAAACTATGTCATTATGTGTTCTAAATGCATGATGGTAAGAAAGATAAAAGACAAGTTATGAAAGAAGATTTAAGAATAGTCATAAGAGATGCATGGTACTAATGTAATTATAGGTGGATGTGCAAGTCACGGACCTAAATGTGGTCCACCATAGTATGTTATGATAAGTTAAAGTGGTTCCCCTTATGGCCATAGGTAGTGAAACTTGTGCACAACCCTGCACATGGGGATTAAGGTGTGATAGTTATTAAAGAAAGATATGTACAAGTTTAATGAGTTATGCTTGGTACACATTACATATTTATGTTAGTATAAGTATTAAGTACGCACACCTTTTAAGAAAACTATGTTTATTATGTTTACCATATGATGTACTACTTATTTAGTATTTGGCTAATTTCTATATGCTTTTATGTTTTAAACCACCCTATGTGAAGTTCTTTATACGGATGGAGCTGCAAGATGGGACTTAGCCTAGAGAGGTGAGGTAGAGGCCTAGAATATGTACAAGGATTTTAAATTATGATTTTTATAATACACAATTTGAGAAATGTTAATAAGTGCTTCCGCATATCCTCTTTAAAATTTAATGAAGTATGTTCTATTTTAAATTACAGAATCTTTTATACTCGGCTTCTACGTAAATGGTTTTAAGATTAGTACCACACCAATCAGTCAAATTTAAATAAAAATGACATTATTCCTAAACCTAGGAGGACGGGATGTTACGTTATACTAACAAGATTAGTGTGTGCATATTGGACAGCATTTTGGTTGTGTTGTTTCTTTTTTTGACCAAAACATTTTGGTTGTTAGTTATTGTACGTATGTGTTTCCGGTTTGAGATTGGATTAACATAATTTTGATACTTGACTATAAATCAATAAAATTGCAAGTTTTGTTTCATTTAATTGTTTTATTTCGTTACCTTTTAAAAATTGAGAAATGGAAACTTTTAAAAAAATGTTGAGTCGAACCAAGCCAAGCTTAAACAAGACTTGAGAACTCGGATCTTATCCAAGCCAAGCTTGAGCCTGGTTTCAATAATTTCAAGTCAAGCTTGAGCAGCCCAAACTTGAACAAACACAGGCCAAATACAGCCCTAGTGGTGCATGATGAAATGGAACAGAAAAAGATTTATCGCTGCATGCAATTGAAAGAAAATGAGGAATCAAAAGATGGGAACAAATCAAACCTGTGAACTGCACAATATATCAACTTTTTGGTCATTTGTGTCCCATTCTTTTCCAAGCAGTGCAACTGAGAGTTCAAAACATAATTTTAATAAAATTATCACCCCTGTACAATTTAATTTACTCAAAAACTTACCCAAATAATTTCAAAATAAAAGCATCATTCAAACAACTAAGCTTAAAAAAAAAAAAAAGATTCAGACAGTTCACTTGAAGAATAATATGTTATGAAATTAGTGGCTTCCAATCAATGATCAGTTAACAACTAAAAGAGCTCTAAAAACATACTTCCATGCTATATCCTGCTCTTGATGCACACATTGCATGAAAATAAGTAGCACACTTGCAGCACTGTGTGCAGGAACCATGGCTCTGCTTGCAGATTACACATCGCTGTAGTCACAAAAATGAAAGCACAATCAAACAAAAGAAATTTCCAAAGCCTTCTGGCAGCTATCAAGGTACAAAACTGTGAAGATTCACAAGACTTAAGCTCTTAAATGATTTTGCAATTAAAGCACCAGAATTAAAAACTCTGTACAAAATCATTATAAACACCATATAACCTTCAAAAATGAATTGGACGGAATTCTAAGGATTCCAACGGCAGGTTCCATTATCTCATGATTTGAGAAACCAACTTCAGGCCGGAACCAAGCACATGTTACATGAACCCATAGTGTCTCAACATCACTTGGCTTCAAAGCACCACCTGAGGAAGCAGTTTTCAAATATAATTGGCATAATTAAACAGCAGCATCTGAAGATTTTTCTAGGCAGAAAAAGATCTTCTTGACGCCACAGGAAGAATAAACATATCATAGACTTTTCATAGACAACATCATAACACAAGCATATATAATTTCTGGACAGGTCAACTAAGGCCTCGTTTGGTTACACAAACCATCCCATCTAATTTCATCTAATCATTACAATTTTTTCTAATTCCCACACAAAATATAATAAAAAATTCAACCTTTTCAAATCTCAAAACAAAAATAATATTAAAAAACTATATTCTAACAATATTTTATTCAACTTTCATCTCATCTTATCTTTGTAATCAAACGAGGCCTAAAAACAGCTCAGGGCATTGATCCCTGTCATACCCTTTATAGGACAAAGGCAGCACTCTCTCTTGACATTAGGCGATTCGCATACTCTACAAACCCATGAAGTAAAATCCTGCACAGATTTTGCCCCATAGCACTCTTGGTGGACAGCTATTTGGCATCTGTACACCCAAAAAAGGTTAAAAAGAAAAACATTTCAGTACTCAAGTGCATAAGTTGCAATCCCGTCTAAGTAACAAAAAAAAAAAAAAAAAAAAGGCATAAAAACATAATTGATGAGGGAACTACCTGTTGCAGATGATGATTTTGTTATCATCCCAATCTTCAACCCATCTACATACAGCGCACCTTTCTGTTGTCCATTTTGCATGGACAGGCTCAAATGTCTCTGTAGCATGTAAAATTAATAAAATAATTTCCCTTACAATTCAGAATTATCCACTGAAAGAGCTTATTGCCACAGACACAGCACCAACACAAAACAGAACAGCCTTCAACATGTAAAGAACTCAGTAAAGCGCATTTTACCTTTCAAAAAAGTGAATAACTGCTGCTTATCAAGCTTCAGAGGATCCATACCATGTGCATTATGCTCTGAAATCTGAAGCATCACCACTGTCAGTAGGAAAATGTATAGGGACCATACATATAATTCATTCACTTACAAAATGAGTAAAATGAAAAATACTAGTAAGGAAATAAAAGTGACGCTTCAAGCCCTCCTAAATTTTCATAAACATATTGAAGCCATCACAGTTATGTATAACGAATCACATCGACAAAAAGTTGAGTTCCAACTGAATCACATAATAGATTAACATCATGTCTTCAATCATATATCAATTCAAAGACACAACCACCTCAGACAAAGGGCTGAAACAGATGCTGCATAATAAATGGGAAGATGTTCTACCTGAGATAAATTATTAGTACTTCTGAAAAAAAAAAAATTTTATAGGTACTTAAAATAAATAATGCTAAACAGCAAATTAGCAAGACAACACATTTGCATTCATATATGGTTTCTGAAAGGTAATTGCAAATCAGTGTTTATTCTTTATAGACAACAAAGCTTAAGATTTCTTTTGACAAGGCTTCCAATTTGGTTCAGGAACCCAAGAAACTCTAGACAAGTGTAGAACACATAAAATGTACACATAACAGGAAAGTATTTAGAACCAAGCAATACATTCCAAACTATTCAACTATAAGGCAAACAGATCTAGTCGTCCAATGCACACCACAAAATTGAATCGAGTAAATGTTTTGCATTCCTAACAACAATTGAGAAGATGCTACCAAAACATTGAGACATCAAAATCTAAGACAAAAATACCATCATACTTTAAATGAATTTGGATTGTTTAAAACAAGAAAGCTACTTTCATACGTTAGAATACTACTAAGAACTTAAAATATACAACACAAAAACCATATATGCTTTCAAACAGAGAATAACTGATACAGACCCATTTTTCTAGTGGTAGCATTGTACCCTTCACTTTCACACTATACTTCCACTTTTTGGCTCTGCAACCTGTGTGCCGTTCCCATTCACTAGGTGTTTGCTTCTTTGACCCGCACAAACCGCAGTTACATATTACTCTAAGACAAAAAAGAAACAGAGCAGTTCAATGGAATTGTTCTTCAAAATAATTATTCAAATCACCTAAAATCTGCTCAGAACTTAACTAATCAATTAGAGTTTCCCAATAACAAACTCCTAGTCAAATTCACAATAAGCATCACATTAGTAATTAAATCTCAACAAAAATCCAGTGTGGATTGAACTACCAACAGATCATAACTAAAATTAATACTTGGAGGTATGCAGTGGTCACCACAAATGTGGTGTACAGAGACGAACAACAGCAAGGAGTACATATAAATAAGGATTGCATACAAAAGTGGGAGAGAAGGAATAAAATGAGGTCCTAGCCAATGTGAAAATCCATTAAAAGCTATGTATGCCATTCATAAAGTTTTCAAGGCTTACAAATGGAGTCTTCGAATATAAGTTCCTTCCATGCCATTGCATACCACTGTTACCTTCTCAGGCAAAACAGTTTCTCCCCTATTTTCAACAGAGCTGCTTCAAAAATCGTGCAACATTAGGCTTGAAATTTATTATAACCTCCAAAGACAATCAATAAAGTCAAATATGCAAATGAAATGAACTTGATAAAAGTTGAAACACAGAGAACGCAGACACACTTCACTTTTGGCTGGCATCTTCCCAAAGTTGATAATTCATTGTTGGACTTTGCTTTGCAATCCGGGCAATAGTAGTCAATGCTCTCCAGATCCTTTAAACAATAAAAAATCAGTGATCCTTCGACGCGTCACCAACTTCGGTTAATAAACATACAAGAGGAACAGAGATATGAAATCAAAAATCAAATATGGTAAGCACCTTGAATAGTTCACTAGAAATATTGTCACACTCAGCATGCACCCAAACGTTACAACCATCACAGCACACCTGATCCAAAGAGTTAAGTTTCAATAATCTTTGAAAGATTCAATTTTTAAGAAGGACAAATAATAGACACAAGTCTGATTTGCTAATAATCTCACCCAATTCCCTCCATCTGAATGGTGCCAAATCTTCTTGCAAATGCCACAATATTGTCTGGATTTTCGTAGCTATAAAAATTTAGACATTAACATCGATTGGAAAACAAGAAGCTACAATGAAGTTTTCAGAGATATGGTTCAAGCATTTATAACACACCTTAGCACAATGTTTGCACAAAAGCAGGGTCTTGCAAGTTGGACCCTTCATTTTCTTCATAGTCTTGCACGGAAGAAACAAACCACAGCCATCACATGGTATTGTATCCTTATAATACTCATCCTGCATACACAACTAAGTCACTGAATGAACCCTTTTACCAAACAGACCTGATTCTGTTGGTCATTTCACGGCTGAATAAACAACAGAACTTTTTTTAATGAGTAATAACAAAAACTTGGAAGCATAATTGGCATAAAAAATCTGTTGCACAACTTCATAGCAAACACTACAAAATTTTCAGAAAGAGAGTTTTAGCAATGGCAGTATTGTTAACTCTGTATATTGGTATTTTGCACAGTTTGATCAAATTTCCACATTTAAATAATGAAAGCGGCCTAATTATTGATTTGGAAAATATAGGCCTATCTCAATAGCAAGCATATACTCAGCCAGCGATATGTCCAACTCTTTGGGCCAAAAAAAAAGAATACACACAAAGCCATACAGATTAAAAGAACGGCATGTAAATTCTGCTCTGGAGAAACTTGCCTGATGCTGGTAGTATTGCTGGTCCAGATTAGAAGCAGTGGCCTCTTGGATTTCCTTGGGATTTTCTTCCGGAATAGCAATTTCCCCAGCCCCAAGGTTTGTGTCCAGAATACCGTTTTCTGCCAACAATGCCTCCTCCAATGCCCTCTTAAAATCACTCAGCTTGCTCTTGTACAACTGGGTCTGCCCCTGATATCTGAACAAAGCAAAATTCTAGCACGTGCTCAATTAACCAACAGCAACTATTCGAAACGTCATCCTAAGACCGGTTAGCTACGTACCTGTCCATGAATTCCATGAAGGGAAATAACATTCCCTGCTTCACCCACGCATAATCCTGCCCATCAAAACTCTCTTAGAACCCAAAATAGACAAAAATATCATCGCCAGAGAGGAAGAGAGAGGACTTTGGACTTTACCCTTTGAGTTCCATTCTTAGAATACCCAAAAAACATTACACATATAGCACCAGGAACGCAACAACTCAAGACCGTTTCTGGAGCTTGCGATATGGGGTCGATCACTACGGCCGGCCAAGTCGGGTATCTCCTCCCACACTTCGCCCAAACTATATCACCCAAAGCAAAGTCCTCGGGCTTATAAACCTCCTTCCTCTTCCCAGCATTCCCTTTCGCCAGTCGCTCAATTCCGGTAAAACTAAACCTGGGTTTATAACTGTCACTTCTTGTCAACGCTGGAGAATTCAAACCAAAGCTTTTTGCCGTGGAGCTACTTGAGTTTAAATGCTTCCTAGTGGAGCTACTTGAGTTTAAATGCCTCCTACGATAAAAATTCTTATAAGCTACATAACCAACTTTATCTTCCTCTTCCTTTTCAACATTTGGATAAAGCTTCGAGTTTTTGAACTTTGACTTGTCCTCCTCGCTCTTTCTAACAAATTTCGTATCTTTTAATTCCTCGTCTCCTTGTAAGCTCGAATCCTTGTTACTGAATTTCGACTCCCCCGTCTTCCATACATCCACAACGGAGTCATACAACTTCGAAGGCAACATCTGAACCCGCCCTCGCGACGACTTTAACAGCGGCGGCCGAAATCTCTCCGAGCACCGTTGCACCTCTCCTTTTCTATTCAATTGCCTCGAGTTCGACTCGAACTCTCCGCTCATATACGATCCTTCGCTTTCGCTCCAACAGGAATAACCTGAGCCGTTGCTGCAATCTTCAACCTCACCGCTACCAACTGAGTGATACCCATTGGGTTTCCTTTTCTTCGAATTCACTGAACAAGAGCGATCTTCGTCATCGTCTCCCTCCCAATCGGAATCTTCGAGTTTGCATCGCTTCAGATTAGGCATTTCAAGTTTCATAGTCCGTTTGATAATCATGTTCTCAACCATTCAAGTCGACGAATCCACACTCCAAAGGCAAGCCCTAACTTCACATCGAATGCCGAAATCAAAATCCAAATCAATAGGAATCGAATTCGGAAGACTCCACGTATTATTTACACCTTGATTATGTTTTTCACATAGCGATGGCTCTCAGAAATACACCGGTATGGATTTAAACATAAATCCTATACGTCAACGCGAAACCCTAAAAAGACAGTGAAAGGAAGAAGGCAGATAGAATTCAAACTCTTCCATAACTTCTTGAAACGCCGAGAAAAAATTGAAAGAAAAATAAAGAAGTAAGATCTCAAAACCGATTAGTGAAAGCGCATGAATTATGTGAAGAAAAACCAGAGAGTTTTCCGAGAAACCAGTTGATATCGCACAGAGAGAGAGAGAGAGAGAGAGAGAGAGGGAGGAAGGGAGGGAGCTCGAAAGGTGTCCAGTATCGGATCGTCTAAACGAATGCAACATTATACAACAATTTTTTATTATTATATATGCATGTATTAACATTTTTTATTATTAATTAAAAAGAAAAGAAGAAAGTAGCGGTAGTGTACAGTATACAACGTTGTTTTGGCTCCAAAGATAACGGAGTCCGAGTTTTGGGGAGCGCGAACTGAAATTTTGGTACGTAGGACGGAGTTTCTGTGCTACCCATGTAGTTATGGAGGCGGAGCCTTTCATGAACAATTCTGCTTCCGCTTGTATTCAATCGGACTTTTTGGCTTTGTAAATAATTTATTTGAGAATATTACATTAGGTTTAATATCATGCGAATATTGTGGGATCAAAAATGTCTGTCACCTCTGGATGGAGAACAATGTTAATCACCTCATCGAGCACAATAGAGAAGCATGAACCTCACTATATCGACTTGTGGAGAGCTAAAGTGATTGCCCTCAAGACGAGCACTATATAGAGTAAAAGTACTCGCAACCCATGCGAGCACCATATAAGCTAAAGTGCTCGCTACCTTTATGAATATTGTGGAAAGGGAATGTGTTACCAAGAATGCAAAATGCTCACCTCCCAGACAAGCACTATAGAGAGCAAAAATGATTGCTACCTAGGTGACCATATAAGAACAAAAATAATTTCCACATCAACGAATACCATGGAGGCAAAATGCTCATTACCCCTACAAGCACCATGGAAGGCAAAATGTTCCTCATCCAGCAAAATGGTCAATCTCTAAGTTGATATGGACGCACAGTAGCATCGTGGTCCATCTTTACATAGATTTGGACCCAAGGTACTATCATGGGTCTATCTATCTATGGGTTGACATTGACACACTACGCTACTATTGGTCTGCTTTTGATTGTGCATGACTTATATCAATGTAGTGGGTCAATGGTTCTCACACCCACGACACCACCAATGGATTTGGTCTTCATGGTTCTCAAACTAATGGTCTTCATCTTTTCAGATGAAGATGAGAATTTGTGTTTGTTTTGTTGCCCGGATGACTACCTCAAGAGGAGATGAATTGGATTTGTTTTTAAAAAGTTAACAATTATATATCAAATACACAATATAAAATATAAAATGAATAGTAAACAATATTATATATAAAGAGAAAGGATAAGTGTAACACCCAGCTCCCCACAGTAAAAAAAGACTATTTTTTTAAAAATCACGGAAGCCAATGCTACTACTGAACCTAAATTTTTTTTTCCTAAAAGAAGCACCAAGTACAAAGATTCTTTATTAAAATACTGAGATCATAAGAAATAATGTGTGGAAGCATTTATTAAAATTTCTAGAAGCTCGTGCCATAAAAATCATAACTTAACATCTGTATACATAATCTAGGTCATTGTTACGCCTCCCTGGACTAAGTATCGTCCTGTAGCTTTACCTTCATAAATATTCTGACCTAAAGTGGTTTAAAAATATAAAAATAAACTAAAATGAACCGATGACTCAGTAAGAAACTCATCATAACATAAACATACTTAATATAAGATTTTTCATAAAACCTTTCATGTTGAGAACTTAAAATCATGATCATTCATACGTATGCTTATGTCATGCATAATTTATCTTAAATTATCTTACTTATCATACTCATCTTACTTGCTCACACACTTAATCATGTGTGCAAGCTTGTGCATCGGCTCCACATTTCGCAGCCGCAAGGGGAGTCGCTAATAGTATCTAGCATACTATAGTGGACCATGTTTAGGTCTGTAGTTTGCACGTCCACCCATAAATCGCAATGGTACCATGTATCTGAATGGCCACCTGATTAACTATTCCGAACTTATCTTACACTTGATCTCATGAAAGTTTACGTGTCTTATGAAACGTGATATGCATAATACATACATAACTACAATATGCGGAATGAAACATAATGAATGACATACTAGCAAATATCATAACATACGTGGTACATAAATATTGGCTTCCAATGAACTAATTTTAATAATAATATATATAACTAGCTAACGTATATTAATTATAATTTATGATCAAGTTACTTACCTTATAGTGTTGGACATGAAATTGATCATAGCGATAGATTATGTATTTTGGGTTCTGTCGTTGTATTTATGGAGGTTTATGATTTTTTTTCAAATAACACACAAAATGGAGATATTTATAGAGAGATTTGGGAAATGGTCAAGTTTGAGTTGGACTTGGTTGTGATCATTCAAGAAGAGAGTTTGAATTTAAAAACATGATCTAGTAGTTCATTCAATGTAGAATTGGTAGTAATTGAGACTGCATAAAGAATTTCAATCAATGATGATTTTAAATTAAAATAAATTTATAATGATCAATTTTTAAATTCGATAATGAGTCTAACTCCTTCAAGATATAGTAAATGAGATTTAACCTAGTTATTAAGCATAATTAAAACACCTAATCAATCTCAATAATTTATCATGCATGGGCATATCCAATATGGTCCATTAAATATAATTTAGGCCTAATAAAAATTATCAATATTCCGACCTTAGAATTATTGGATCTGGTCGTTATAGTAAGAAAGAATTAAACTCAGTATTTTGGCGAGGTTGAACCCCACCATCTACATTCTCGTCTCAAACTATCCCTTAAGAATTTTTAAATTTACTATTCAACCTCCTTAATATGGAAATAAAAATATATTACACTTTCGAGCAATGAGCAATACAGCTTCAAAGAGTTCATATAGAACACCAACACTTCAATCATCTTACAAGTGGTGATTCAACTATTCTCTGTATAGAAAATCTACTGTGCCACTTACAACAGTTATACACATTTTTAATGTTTATACAATAGCTGATGATGGGTAGTTTATCATAGTACACTCATCAATGAGTAAAATGAAATAATATAACGCACATTATACCTCTCTCAAAATGAACAAGTGCTAAGACTTAACGCTAAGAAAGAAAGATTGAGAGCTCTTGATGACTTAATGTTGTAAAGCTTGTAGTTGTTATATGATTTTAAAGATCTCAAATGAGCTATTTATAGATATATAAGACTTTATTTTCAAATTTATAAAGATTCCTATGTCAAAAAGAAGAATCATTCATTTATCAAAATTTTTATGTAAAAGTTTTTTTTTTCAATTGTCAAAGACAACATCATTCACTTTTTAAAATTTTCAAACAAAAACTTCTACTTTTTGCATATGTCAAAAAGAACATCATTCTCTTTTCAAAATTTTTAACATATCATGCATGTGTGAAAAGGACAATAAATAATCTATCAAATTTTCAAATTTCAAACTTTCAATCATATCCACATGTAAAAAATGTAAAGTGATTTTTCTTGAGTTTAGTTTTTTTTCTTAAAAAAATATTTTTGAGCCTTCAACCTTTTTCAAATTTAAAAAAGATCATAAAACTCTTAGAGCTTCATTTGTAAGCTTGTTCATTTTCTTCCTCATCTTTGATTTGTTGGTGTCCTTGACCTTCAAGACTCCATTATGTGAATAACTTGAAGCTCCTTTATACTTGAGCTCGTTTGTTATCATCAAAATCCATAAGTAGATATAGAATTTCATGATACTTGAAACCTTAGGCTCAACAATCTCCAATTATTTGACTATGACAAAGACTTAGTAAAATTTTGATATTAGTAATAATACTTAAACTCCCCCTAAAAATTTTTGTTAATTTTTCAAGCAATAGGTGTAGATAAACTTAACTTCATGCGTTTGTAGATATATATATATGTATATCAAGCTTAATCATTCAAGGGGTCTAAACCAAGTCAAATATTAGCAAATATCCCGATATCAAAAACATAAATAATGTTAATGTTCTATTACGAAAATTTTCCCTTCTAGCATCATAAAAAGTAATTGCAATAACCAATGCATAGAGGAAATAGGCCTTCTAGAAATTGTAGAAAGTTGAATAATTGGAGTTACTCTGTTCCAGACAAGTTTTGCAAAGTTATGTGGCTAGCTATGTCGACTTAGTGTAGAAAAAGTTTCAAATCCGCTCAATATCTTTTACAAAGGAAATTTTGTAAAGGTTTGAAATCTCTAGATTTTTGCTTAAAATGATTATCCTTTCCCATCAAATCCACACGAGAAAATCAATTTCTCACATTGTTTCTTGATCTAGTTTTGTTGATCAAAAATAATTTTTACGGTCAAACAATTTTCTTCAAATAATATTCTAGATTTAAATCAGGAACACTTCACGCCTCAACCACATGTTTTATCCACTGAGGCTATTAACAACATTATGAAGCAAAAAGATGTTTGATTTGCAGGACTAATTTTGAGGTTATTGCAGAATTAAGGACTCTCAATGCTCAATATACTACCTATGTTACAACCATGTCTCGAAGATTACTAGTGAGAATGAGTTGGTTTGATCGGCTTAATATTCAAATTTCTAAATTGTGTCAAATGTTTGATAATAAAGACAGAAAGAACAGAATGTCAAAATTGAAAAATAAAGAGTTGACAATTTTGATGAATTGGTATTATTGTGAACTTCAACCACGAGTAGAGAAGCTGGGAAGAGAAAGAGAGAGAGAGCTCAAGTTCAAGGCCATCATGAGCAGATAATAGCAGAGGTTCAACATTTAGGACAAAAATAATATTTTGAGAAGATCAGAAAAAAATAGGGGGAACAACTGTATTTAATTTTGTTGGCCTAGTAAAATAAATTTTGACGAAATAGGTCCAGCATATCTTGTAATGTTGACCAATTGAGATATGGTATTTTGTCTTGTGCTCATATTTATATTTAAAAATACAGTTTTAGCTTATCCAGTTTACATTCAATCTTCTTCTTCGCATATATATAATCAATATGCGTTCTTACTATGCGGATTTTCTCTTTTAGCAATGACTCATCAATTTCTTCCAACAACTCTTTTGATTAATATATAAGGTTTTCTACACCCCAGTCACCAATCTTCTTAGCATCTACCATAAGTGTTATGATGCATCAGGAAAGAGATCTCACTAATAAGTCAGATAATAAGACCATTTATGAGCTAGTGACTTTTGATACTCATTATTCATCATCCATCGTCACATTTTTTTGGCAGTTAAAGTCTAAAACAACTAAGGCCGAAAAGCTTAACAAGAAGATTTCTATATTCCAATGGTATGTTTAGCAATCTAATGTAAAGATAGGTGTCTTAAAACGAGAAAATAAGGAGTTGAAGTCCTTGATGGACTCTTTCTTTTGATTGTCTAATCCTTTAGATAATGATAACAATATATTAGTATTTATGGAGTTGTATATTTGATTGAGATCTATAATTGACTGAGATCTCAGATGGAGATCTGGAGTTGTAGTTGTGGATATTTCAAGTTGGGTTTTTGATCAATTGGTTTGATTTGGATCATGTGTATTTTTTTTTTAACTTGATCTGTTGTAGGGGCATTTTATTCAATTTGGATATGTACCAAGGCAATTTAGCCTAACCAGAGAATTGTAGCTCACTTTAGTTAGATCAATCACATTGGACCGAGAAAAAAAATCTATTAACCCAAAAACTGTAGTTAGGACACTTTTAGTCCACTCTATTACATTTTTTTAATTACATTGGACCAAGAAATAAAGTTTGATTTGGACTCACCCTTGGCTAAAACCCCAAAAGAAGCCCATTGAAACCCCAAGTTTGAGCCCATCAATTGGCCTACTAAAAACCATCACCAAGGGAGGCTTCTTGAGGAAGTTTCTTCTGCCTCCCAAGGCCAAAACAAGGGCTGACATGCCACTCAATGGCTAGCCTCAAAATTCACTTGATGGCAAGTCAAAACAACCTCACATTACCCACTTGGTTGTAGCAGTTTCTTCCAACCCTCACTTCAACTCTTTCTTCTCCACTTTTAGAAGCAACCTCTCCCATAAAAGTGACTTAACTTAGCCACTAACTTAGCCCCTCCTATACCCTTACATGCCTCTTGATTTCTCACCACACAGACATTTTTCTTTTCACTTTTCAAGAGAGAAACCAAGTGAGAGCTTTAGACAATTTTTCTAGAAATTCTTGCTCTAGTTTTTCGAGCCCTTTGTAAGTTAATTCTCATGAGACTCGCTATGTATTTTGTTCCTCTTTGAGCTTAGTTTCTGTTGGTATATTTTGATTAATTTTTCATGGAGCTTTTATTGGTGAAAGTTTTGTTTGAACATAAAAATGTCACATTGGGCGATAATTTTGATATTTATGTGAAAGTTTGATTTTTGATGAAGTGTTTGGTGCAATCTTGGGTATATCTTTTTGTGTTGAAGTGTTAAAATATTAATATACAAGTTAGGTTTGGATTTATAGCATGTTTATATTTTTAGAAAATATTTTTGCAAGATTTCTAAATGTTAGAAATTGGACGGTACAAAACAGTTTTTGTTTTTGTAATTGTAAAGTGGTGATGTTTGATTATCGAAACTTGATCTAAGGGTCTTGATAGTCCCACATGATATTCTTAAGGGTTTTATCTATGTGTTAGGAGTCTATTTTTGGAGAATATTAGCTTTGATCTATGATGGAATGATTTTATACAAGCAAATGTTTGTTTAGAACTCAAACTAAAGGCTATCGTTTTGGTTTTATGTTTTGATGAAGATTTTGTCATGTGATGCTAGATTTAATGTTAGGATCAAGTTAGAACTTAAATATGAGATATATAGTTTTATTTTTTGAGGTTTTAGTTCATAAAAATCAAGGATCTAATGATTTTGTTCTAAGATCATAAACATGGTGTACTTGGTTTTGACGTTTAAGTGCAAACCGACTTTGTAACTTGCATTTTTGTTGTTTGATCAAGTATTCTAGCACTTATTGTTGAATGATGAACATGTTAAGAGTATAATTAGAGACTTTTGGAGTCTTTGGAGTTGATTTGGAAAGCATTAGACTAACAATATCAAGAGTTGGTTCTATTTGACTTAAACTTGGTGTTTTGGCACTTTTGTTGATGAAGTGATTATGTGATTGTTTTGAAATGTATATTTTGATGTCTTAACATGATCATAGAATATAGGATATTATTTTTTTAAGTGTTGCAAATATCAGTTTAAGCATGAAAGCCTAAAATTTGAATGAATTGCAACAAAAATCAAGTTTTGTCTATGTACATGTTTCGTCCAAGTTATAGTTCAAATAGTTGTGTTGCATTTTAAATTTTTCTAATAAGATATTTGGATTTAGTATAGAACTTACATGGGATATGTAAATTTTGATAAAATTTGGGCAAACTTATAATTTCACACAATTAGATAGGTAAATTTTCAATTTAGCCATAAGTCAGAAATTTTTATATTTCTAAGTGTTTAGTAGGATATTCTAACCTATAGAAATATCTCATTTCAGTTCACACTATTTCATTCTACCTTTTATGTCAACACAATCACTGTAATTTAGCCTCTAACTTATTTCCAATGTCTTTATGTATGTACAGTGGTAAATTTAGTATTGTCATATTCCTATCACTCATGACTATTATTAACGGTTAATTATGTCAAGTCATGTCATTTATTACAAGTACACACTTATTTGTTACATACCATGTTATGCCATGTATATAATATGTTATGGAAATAATATTTTCAAGTTAGTTTAAGTTTTTATATTTGTCACGACTCCAAATGTGAGGATAAAGTGTTATCTCAATGAAACTCCATTGTCTACGTTAGAGTGTTTAAACTAGTGTGAAATTTCTAAACCATAACCCTCTTCTACTAAGGAGACTACTTAAATTGTCGTGGATAAAGGTAAGAAAATATTAAGCTTTCACGTTGTCTAGGAGAAAGGGAGGACCCTAACAAAAAGGAAGTAAAAAGGTTGCAAACAAGAGAAGGACAAAAAAAAAAAAAAAAANTTTTTCTAATAGATATGTTTGTTTTCCTTATAATTTAGACTTACAATAAAACCTTTAATGATGAATCTAATACAAGTGAGATCCCAATGACTTCGGTAAGTGAAACTGAGCATGGTGTTGTGCTTGGAATCTAAGACAATAATGTCACACAAGCAAGAATTTCGAGTGATGAGGAACTATCAAGATAATTAAATAAAAAATCTATGATAATGATGCTATGGCTTTAAGTAATTTTTTATCCAATGATGTTTTGTAGCCTATATTGGCTTATGTAATTTTTAGATGTTTTGTAACTTGTTTTAACTTATGTGATTTTCGAATCCTACTCTAAATTCATGACAATGTTGTTATGTTATGATAACTTGAAGTGTAATTGTTGTAAGAATGTCAGTTTATCATGTTTGTTGGAAAAGTTCAAGTCTATGCTTCTCATGTTTGCTGGCAAGGCTTTACATTTAGGTTAAAACTGAATTCTTTTTTTTTATGGGAGGTCAAATACTTCCTCTCTAATGATAATGTGCTTGAGACATTAATGCAACAAAAAACAAGTTCCTTAGCCACCCATTGAGTAATATTATGTAATGCTCTATTTACTTCCATGGTAATCCATTTCATTTGCTATTCTAGATTTTGATGAAATGCCTTTCTAATTTCCTTAATCACATCAACACTTCTCCAATTTTCTCGTGACTCTCATTTATTAGTGACATTGATTAACTGTAAATCATCACCTTCCATCCAGAAAAATTTGATATGAACTAAATAGAACATAAATAAACCAAAATTCTTTAACATAAGAATGATTATAACTAACCCAAAAGTTGATAACATAAACAATATATCATTACAAATATAGTCTGAACCAACCATTTAACACTAACATGAATATCCTATAAAATGAGACTTCTTTATGGTATAAGATCAATTTACATGTGCCCTATATTTGATTTGAACCAGGCAGAAACTATTACAATGGTTAAACCCCAATACAGACACAATAATATATGTGCAAATATATTCTCTAGCCTTCGCTTTCGAAGTTCATTCTTAACCTTGAGAACATTATTCTTTCTTCTTTAGTTTTTTTTTCTTTGAGTTGCAATATACATTACCCCCCTCTTCCACACTGCATTATCTCTTGTCAAGATTTTATCATCTATCAATTGAAGTATATTTATCCATATAAGAATTGGCATCTTGCTTTTCTCTGTATACAATTTAAGGATTTCACAAATAAAATAGTTTGCAAGGACAAAATCTAAGAAATATAATTTAACTTAAGAAACCGAAAATTTGACTAATTAAAATTATCCACCTCACCATGTTATTTTTCGAACAAGCATAAAATTTCATTCCGTAATTTTTGTTAGTTTGCAAGGTCTGTAGAAGTGATTTCAAACCTTACCAAGAAATTGATGATTTCATCTAAATGAGAATTATAAATAAAGTTTGAGTCAACTCTAAAAATAAGCAAAATCATCCTAGCACAAGCCAAGTAGCTGCCCTAACAATCTTAAATCACAAACCAAATTCTATGACAAATATGTATCAGCCCTCACACTCCCAAGTCACAATTTCTAACAACAACAAAAACCACTCTTTGACAACACAAATAATGGGAATAACAAGTTAACAACCCTAAAACTCCTATATCACCATTTTATAAACACAAATCACCAATTTTTAACAATAAAATCCCCATTTATCAAAACTCAATCACGAGCATAGCAGCCCTAACTTTCCAAACCTCACCATTTCTTGCAACCAAATCACATTTTCTTACAACAAAATATCACATGTCAACCCCAAATAAGAATCAGATTGTTACCCAAACCTTTAAAATATTTTTTCCCAAATAAGTTACTTTATTGTTTATGCTTAGTTCCTCCATTGTACAATAACAGCCCAAAATTCATATGAACCAAAAGTAAATGACAAAAAAGAAATCTAGGGTTCCTTTTTCAAGCCCAATCGAATTTTAATCTGCTGAATTAAGAGTCTAGATTAAGACAATTTAAATATATATATTTATGAAGTAACTTATCGAAAAATGTCAAAAAAATGTCAATTTGATTGGAAATCAAAGCAATCAAACTGCTTGGACGAGATTCGATTTAAAGAGAGAGAAGAACATTGCTTTAGAAAAATGGACCTTTAGAAGAATGGAGCTTCAAACGTGAAGAGGGAAAGAGAGCTTCAGACTCAGACTAGGGGTTGAGAGCTTCAGACTCGGACAGAGGAACGGAAGGGGGGGAGGAGAGAACAGAGTTGGGAGAGGGAGTCTACAAGTCGAAAGATTTTTGATTTTTGATTTTTATTTTTAAATGGGTGACTTGTGATGTGGATCAACAAATCCGGTTTTCCACTTAGAGTATTGGCATTAGCTTAACCAATGCTAGTGCATCTTCAAAATGTGAAGGAATATAGATAAAATGATCTGCTTTAGAGTAGTCAAATAGTGGAGACTTCAAATATGAGCTACATTATTTCCTAGTCTTTCTTCATATTTGGAGATGTATTGTTCATCTTTAAAAGTGATATTTTATTCCAAAATATCAGACCAATTGCTCAATAACGTTTTTCACAATTTTCATTTCTCCCGAACATCCCCTTTCACTTTCTCTCCCTTTCTCCCTTGTCGAACACCCCATTTTAATCATCCTCTCGATTTTCCTCTTCCCTTCTCTTTCTCTCTTCCCTCACCAAACACTCATTCTCTCCCTTTTCTCTATTTTTTTTCATTTTTGTTTCATTTCTCATTGTCGCAAGTTCCTTGAAGTCTTCTCTCTCAGCTGAGGAACACTCGTGATAGAGGTTTGTGTGTTTGCAAAAGGAAATCGATATCTGTAAATGCATGAAAGTTGAGATTTTTCCATGAGATTTTTGCCCTAGACTGTCTCTCCAAGTCTCTCTTCCATCGATTTCTATTGTGCTTCACAGTTGTAAATTTCTACCATTGTTGTGTCTATGAATTTTAAATCTATTGTTTGCTTCATTTTCGACACTGGAGTTGATCAAAAGTGGTGGGGAAAGCATATTGTGATCATGGGTTTGCATAGTGGTCTACAAAATGTAATGTTTGCTTGGTCTGTATGCTCTGTGCTTTGTGGTTTGTGTATTGTGGTCTCTGTGATCTATATGCTCTGTGGTTTGTGGTATATTTTCAACAATAAACGATTGTGTTCCAAAAAAAAATATTTGGTATTGTGAATAGGCCACAAGAGATGAAAGAAAATCACTTTATTTTACATTGAAATGAAAAAAATTTCATTTAGTTTTAAATTTCTTTAAAGATTACAAGGCAAGGTACTGGTGCATGTGCTAGGGCACACATGTTCTGCATATATAGCTTTAGGGACCCTCCTTTGAAGATGTTCAAAACTAATGTTTTTTTCTTGTTGTCATCTCAGATGGATCAAAATATTTAGTTCCCGACCATCTAAATTCCTTTTCTACTCGAGAGCCTAGCTACCATGACCTTTTGTACTTTCTTTTGGTTAATTTTGGCAGTTGGGTGTTTTTCTTTTTCTTCCTATCCACTAAAATAAGTTCATGTACAACTGCTTGTCTAGTCAAATTTATTGCTTTAAGAAATTTTTGAATAGTGGGGTATTGATATTTGGAATCATAATAAATTAGTAATTAATGAAATTAGGATAATTGTTCTGGTAATAGTTAATCACCAACCTTGCAATAGCACTTGAAATGAACAAAATTGGGGCATGTTACTATTTTACTACTAGAGAACATTCCACCATAATTAGAATTACTGAAAATTTTCTCCTAACTCAATCAATCATAATAATTACCTCAAAATTGTCTCACTTTGCCGAAAAGTACTTCTAAACACGAAATTTATGATCAACAATGGGTCTCTCTATATGTCTCATTTTTGTTAGTTTAGCTTTGCAACTTTTAGATTTCAATCAGTCCATTTCTGAATCTCCTCCAAATCAAGCATGAAATGTTTTTTTAAAAATCTCATTTAGTCCATAAGTTCACCATACTTCTCCTAGTAGGGATCAAATAACATAGTTGTTGGGGTCCCTCTATTATTCTTCCCTTTTGAAAGACTTCCTTTTTTGGTTGATAGTATAGAGTTTTAATAAAATAGAAATGTACAAGTTCTTTTATGACTAATAGTATAGAGTTTTAATAAATAGAGTTTTGCATCTTGGTCATAGTTTAATACATTCTGCTGTATTTTAGCTTGCAAGTACAATTTGGTTAGAGTTTAAAAACTTGTTTGCATCTTGGAAATCTACAAGCACTATAGAAATGTTTCTATGGTGAATTGTTTGCAGAAATGTTTGCATCTTGGTCAGAGTTTAATCTATTCTGCTGTATTTTAGCTTGCATATTAATACATCTTTCACACAACATAAAAATGTTTGCATCTTGAAAATGTACAACCCGTACCTCCAATTGCTATAATCTTGGAAATATATATAGCTGGTCAGTTGTTATTCTTTTGTCTGAGTCTTTAAAAATTATGATTTCTTAAATGATGGACACTCCATTCTATGAGGACCCCTTCTTCTCCACTCTCTTATAAAATGGAGGAGAATGTTGTAATAGCACTCCAATGTACAAGCAACATAATAATGTTGTGGTCCAAGCAACCCCCTTGACGGTGAAAGGAGGCATTCGGCAAAACAAGTTCAAAGATATCATCTTTCACTATAGAGGAGGATAACCTCCTTGTCTCTGTTTGGCTCAATATTAGTATTGATGCCATACAAAGTACTGATTAAGAATCCACTTAGATGTGGGACAAAATTTTAGATTTTTATCACTAGTATAAAAAATCAAACACTGTGAACCGTTCTATAGGATCATTGATCAATCATTGGTCCATTATTCAGAAATGTACAAATCAATTTTGTGCATTTTTAGTATAATTAGAATCATTACACCTGAGTGGTGCAACCGAGTAAGATAAGGTATGTACAATTTTCCTTTAATATTGCAATTATATAGGTAAGATTTATTTTTTAACAATATTCCTTCACCTTTTTAGATTAAAAAGGAAAAAACTAATGTACCAAGAGATGGAGAAGGCAAACTTCACAATGGAGTATTGTTGGTGTCTTTTGAAGATACCAATCCAAATGGTAGCAACACATGATGACACTGAATACGAGGATAAGGTCACACCATAAACGTCTAGCCAATGAGCAGTCAAGTGAAGTTGCCGACGACGTTGTGGAGGAGAACGTGGAGGTTCTTGCTGAGAGGCCTCCAGGCAAAAAATTTGAGAAAGAAAACTTGAGCAAGTGAAGTCTCAAGAATCATGTGATGCTGTGTTTAACATGGCATTAGGTCGAATGACTGAGGATAGACGGTTGTGCATGGTAGAGAGGAGAGCATGGGTGATGAATGCAGATTGTGATAGAGAAGCACAACTGGAACTTGAGAAGAAAAAGTTTGAGGCAGAAATAATGAGCAAGGATCTTGCTGGCATGAACGCTATGTAGCAAGACTACTTCCTTGATACGTTCGCCTTTACAAATTTTTTCATACTCTAAATGTACGATGCTTTATCCAATTCTGACATACTCGTCCATAAGATCTGTTGTTATCCCATATGCGAGCATCCTAATTGCTACAATCACCTTCTGAAGGGAAGATAATCCAAGCTTCCCATTGGCCTTTTTTGTTTGGATAAAATAATCATCATGAGCTTGAACTGCAGAATGTATGTGTAAAAAAAGCTCACGACTCATTCGAAATCTCCTCCTAAATAGGTTTAGCTGATATATGGCTCATCAAAGTAATCATTCCAAAGGCGTTCATGACCTTCTAATGGATCACGTTTGATGAACATACGCCTTTGAGAATTACGACGATGTGAAGCAAATGCTCCCTCGGCTGCACGTTGTTCTCGTTGTAGGGTCATTGCTTCAATCATATCAAACTCATGATCAGAATAATCATCATATAAAATATTTTATATGATCAAAATTTCAAAAGAGATCCATAGGAAATTGAGGGAATAAAATTTAAAGAAGAAATATTGGTTTTTGATGAGTGGAAAGTAGTTAGAGGATGGATTTATTTATAGAGCTTATTCCGATACTATTAGCTAGAACTAAAAAAGTTGGCAAAACAAAAGTGTTGGCTACATCTACATGTTGGTTTCAAGAATCGTAGATGTGAATGTTGGGTATTGTGCATGTTGGCAAAATGTGTTTGTTACTTTTTAGAATTGTAAATGTGATTTTTGGGTAGAGAATAAGGGTTTGTGGAAGTATTTGTTAGTTTCAAGAATTGTAAATGTGATTATTGGGTAGAAAAAATATTGGTATGATGTTTATTGGTTTCACAAATAATAGATGTGCTTGTTGGATAGAAATATTGGTAAAATGTATTTGTTGATTTCATAAATTGTATATGTGATTGTTGAGTAGAAGAAGGGTTGACAAAATATGTTTGTTGGATAATTAGGTTGAGGAAAAAAATTAGTTGAGAAATAATAATTTAAGTAAAAATTAAATTATTAATTAACATATGGTTAGTGTAGTTGCAAAATATGAAAAAAAAATTATTACAAAAAATAATATTATATTATTATTTTAACTAATCCAATGCGAGGCTATAGCTTGAATGGTTTTGAATTTATGGAAAATATATACTTTTAACTAAATTTTGGAGATGTCTTTGATGAAATAAATGCCAATGCTCTTATGAGGGGAGTGCGTTGTGGGGCATTGAAGCTGCTTTTGAATAGATTTTTTTTTTTTTTTTAATTATCACAATAGCATATTGGTGATAATTGAAAAGATGTAGAGAATAAAAACATTTTTCAAAAGCCATTCATTAAAATAGATAAATAACTTTTGATTAGCAGTTTTAAAATATGAAATTAGATAAGTGATTGTGAATGCTTTAAACTTCTCACTCTAAAACAATGAAAAAAAAATACATTTTTCACAAGACTATTTTAATTATTATCATTTACTAGAGAGTGATGCTAAGAGTATTACCAACTTTGTTATATCTCCTTATAGAATAAAAAAAAGGTAGTAATCCATGTGGTATATAATGTTTTTGACACATTGCATTATTCTAGACTTAGAAAAAGATCTTCATTAATCATCTCTTCCATATCAACACTTTTATCTGTACAATAGCCTTGCAAAGAAGTTCTTTGTTGCTACTTTCGTATTATAATGATAGTGATAGCTACTTTATCTTCACATATTCTAATGAACTCTAGTGAGGGGTGACTCCTACAAAGTTTTAATAGCATCCTCCTCTCTTTAAAATTTTTGTCCTCATTCTCTTTAGAAACTAAAGACCTTTTCATCTGGCTTTGGGAATGGAGGAGCTGCTCCTCCCTCCTCCCCCTCTACTTTCCCTATCCCTCTCTCCTTTATACGGTCATAGAATTCTTTTCTTGGTTTTTTTTTAACTTTTTTCTCTACTAGGTTGGAAAATGTTCAATCTATTGCCTTTTGGCTACCAAACTCATACAAGAATTGCACCACCACACTCCTTAGGCACCGATCTACAAGATGGGCCAAGAATTGTTGTCGTCCAACTAGCGCGTGTGGCTCACGCGCTACCCAAGCTGGTTGTTACCTCACATACTTTTGTAGATTTGCGCCTCCAACATCTACACGTGCAGCTCTGATGGATTCATTGGCCTCGGATCCTCAAAATATAGTTGACCTCGCTTCATTCTCTTTGGTGCATGGGTCCCACGTGCCAATACCATGGCCAATGCATTTTTTGTGCATCCAACGATCTTTTTTTTGGACTATAGTTATCTAACCATGCTCATGCTTTCTCTAAATGAGAATATGGAAGTAATGGAAGTGGAATTTTCTTGCGAAATACACTAAAATAGTCAATTGCAACATCTTTCTACCAATTGTGGTTAAAAGCCAAAATCAATCGACCCACTTGGATCCGTGCAAACTGTCTACGACAGTCCTCTCCTTGACTTAGCCAAGGAACATAGGCCCAAACCTACCGTTCATTGTATTTTCTTTTTCATTTGACCTAATCTTCTCTCAAATACTATAATTATTGAATGGGGCACGTACCCCTTCCTCTTGTATCTTTGTTTTATTTTAATGCATCCTTAATTTAAAAAAGAAAAGAAGAGAAAAGAAAAGAAAGGGTGACTCCCACAATCTCACCTAAAGAGGCCCATGAACTCTTCCTATTCGAGCTGTCAGTACAGAGGGAGACACATACAGATACAAGTATTTTACAATTAAATAATGCAATTGTACCACTTCATTAAAATAGTTACAATTTCACATACTACCTTCTATATAAAAGATTTATAAATTTATTATTCCTTAAACATTTTTTCATGTACGCATAATTGATGGACCTGTACCTATCCTTTTACATACTTAAACACTTTTATTGGAATAGCCAAAGACAAACTCATATTTTGGCTAATATCACATGATTTTTCCTTTGACTATTCTATTTAAATCCAATTTTCATATTGGATTATTCATTTACTCTATATGTAATAAAAAAAATATTATTAATTTCATATTTTATAATAATTTCTTATTTAATCCTTTTTGTCACATTTTGCAATTTATCTATTGATTATATTGTTAATAGTCATATTTTTAATTATCATTTAATGCTAATAACCACAAATGTTTGTGGTTATTAAATTGAGAGAAGTGTTGTGGGGAAATTGAGAAAACAACCAACAAGAAATCGAGGTAAAAGACTGAAGAGAGAGAGAGAGAGAGTATGTTTTGGATGAAGAAAATATTAAAGAAAGGCATTGGTCGAGCTACTAACCGAAGCCTTGATTTTACTATAGTTCAAAGTTCTTATTCCAATAACTTGCCTAATCCAGTTATTTTACTCCAGCCTTGATTTTAGCCTCTCTCTCCTTTTACCTTTTCTCTTCAGAGCGCCTTTTCAACAACCCAGACCAAAGGGGGGGTTGGAGCTTCAGCTCTTCCCTCCCTCTTTCCTCTAGTTTTTTCTTTTATTTTTCGGATTTTTTTTGGTTTTTTGTTTTTGTTCAAAGTAGGGCGAAATACTGATCTATTGTTCTCCGGAGTCCGGGGACCACCATGGGCCCCACTGCAAGATTCCCAAAGTATCGATCCTTCAGATGAGTGAAGAATATCGTTGAATAGAATGGCGCGTGACAGTCCAAAGTGTGCGTGTGATAGCCACGTGCCACCGCAATGGGAGCTCTATCACCGCCACACGCGACATTTTTGGGACTACGGCCACTGATTTCTTTCTACTCGACTGTCTGTCGTACTCCCAGGGTGACACGTGTCCCTCAAGTGCCATCAGTGTCTCGGTGTTTGCTTTTTTGATTTTCTCTAAAGTTGAAAATGCGGATTTACAACTTTTCAAGCTGTATTTCACTATTTTTCCATGTATCATTTAAGTTTTCTATTATTTCCTTTGTTTTAGTCTCTTGGACACTTTGTTCATAGAGTGAAAGTCCTCTCTTCCTCGGGAAGGTGAGGTTTGAAATCTCTGCTTTAGGTAGAGTGTGGTCTCTCAGACAGTTTGCTTGTAGAAAGTTATAGAAGTTAAGACCATATCAATCACAAAGGAATTTGTATACTGGTGGAGCCCCAACTGTGAGTAGTTGGTTTGTAATCTGTAATTTTCTCTGTATGTATCAATCACAGCTGTAACTTCATTTTCATAAATGAATAAAGTCTATTTTTCATAAAAAAATGTAGTATGTTTTTATCTTTTATTAGGCAGTTGTGTCAATTTATTTGCATTTACCTATTCCATTGAGAATGCTCTACATTCGAACATATAAGTAACAGATAAATCCCAATTCCAACTTTCCATGATTCACGTGTACCAAAATCTACTTAAAAAAAAGATTCATTTGGATAATAAGATGAGATGAGATGAGATGAATTGATATTATTTATAAATAATAATGAAATTATTAATTAAAATAAGATTGGATGAGGTGAAATGGTTTCATCTCACTTTGTATCGAAACGGACCTAAGCCAGCTAAAGAGGAAAAAACTCGGATGGACATGAATCCGGCATCAGGACCGGAACGGGAGACAAAGCTAACCCTATTCCGGTCCAAACCCAGCCGCACTCGCGTAATAAACTGTAAACCGGCCGGCCCGGCCCCGTACTTGTGATTTGCGATCCGAACACAACACAAGCATATCCCAAATCATATACGGTGGCACAGAAACTCTATCCTACCCATCAAAACATTTCATTTCGCGCTCCCAAAAGTCGGATTCCGCCGCTGTCTTCGTACTTTGGAGCCAAAACTATTTTTTTCAGTGAAAAGCCAAAAACTACGTTGTACGTCGACTCCTACCTCCTCTTTCCTTCTTTATAAGAAATAATAATTATTATTATAACAACGATATTAATAGTCGGTTTGAATAAAAAGAAATAATCGGTTATAAGGAGTGTGTCTTATTTAATTTATAGATATATATATATATTTTTTTGCTTTTTGTTGTATGGTATGGCATTGTTTAAACGGGCCGATTCTGGGCACCTTTCAGGCTTCCTCTTTCCGTCATACCGAACTGGTTTCTCGAAAATTTATTGGTTTTTCTTCACATAATTCATACTCTCTCTCACTAACCGATTTGAGTTCTTTCGCCTTGATTTTTGTTGAAATTTTTTTTCTCGGCGCTTTAAGAAGTTTCATGAAAGTTTGAATTGTATCTGCCTTCTTCCCTCTCACTGCCTGATTAGGGTTCTGCTCGAAATATAGGGTTTATATTTAAATTCATGCGGGGACTGTATTTCTGAGAGCCATTGCTAATTCAAAAAATAAAATCGCGGAGCAAATAATACGTGGAGATTCCGAATTCGGTTCTTTTGTTTTGGATTATCGTTTTGGTGTTTGATATGAAGTTAGGGTTTGGTTTCATAGTTTGAATTCGCCGACTCGAACGGTTGGGAAGATGATTATCAAACGAACTATGAAACCTGAAATGCCGAATTTGAAGCGGTGCAAGCTCGAAGATTCCGATTGGGAAGAAGAAGACGATGACCGTGCGTGCTCGGTTAACCCCAAGAGAAGGAAACGCAATGGGTATCACTCAGTCAGTGGCGGTGAGGTTAAAGATTTCAGCAATGGTTCAGGTTATTTATGGCGGAGCGAAAGCGAAGGATCGTATTGGGGAGAGTTCGAGTTGAACTCGAAGCAATTGAATGGAAAAGGAGAGATTCGACAGTGCTCGGAGCGATTTCGGCCGCCGCTGTTAAAATCGTCGCGAGGGCGGGTGCAGATGTTGCCTTTGAAGTTGTATGACTCCGTTGTTGACGTATGGAAGACTGGGGAGTCAAAATTCAATAGCAAGGCTTCGAGCTTAGAAGGATACGAAATGGAAGTAAAAGATATGGAATTTATTAAAACGAGCGAGGAGGATAAGTCTAGGTTCAAGAACTTGAAGCTTTATCCAAATTCTGAGAAGGAACAGGAAGGAAAAGTTGGTTGTGTGGGTTATAAGAATTTCTATCGTAGGAGGTATTTGAATTCGAGTAGCTCCACGGCAAAGAGTTTTGGTTTGAACTCTCCAGCGTTGACAAGAAGTGACGTTTATACCAAGTATAGTTTTACCGGAATTGAGCGACTGGCGAAAGGGAATGCTGGAAAGAGGAAAGAAATTTATAAGCCCGAGGACTTTGCTTTGGGAGATATAGTTTGGGCAAAGTGTGGGAGGAGATACCCGACTTGGCCGGCGGTAGTGATCGATCCCATATCGCAAGCTCCAGAAACGGTCTTGAGTTGCTGTGTTCCTGGTGCTATATGTGTAATGTTTTTCGGGTATTCCAAGAATGGAACACAAAGGGTAAAGTCCTCTCCCTTCCTATCTGGTGATGATATTTTTGTCTATTTTGGGTTCTAAGAGAATTGTGGTGGGCAGGATTATTCGTGGGTGAAGCAGGGAATGTTATTTCCCTTCGTGGAATTCATGGATAGGTATGTAGCTAACTTGCCTTTGAATGATGTTTCAAGTAGTTTACTTTGGTTAATTGAGCTCATGCTAGAATTTTACTTTGTTCAGATATAAGGGGCAGACCCAGTTGTACAAGAGCAAGCTGAGTGATTTTCAGAGGGCATTGGAGGAGGCACAGTTGGCTGAAAACGGTATTCTGGACACAAACCTTGGGGCTGGGGAAATAGCAAATCCGGAAGCGGATCTCAAGGAAATGCAAGAGGCTACTGACTCAAATCTGGACCAGCAATGTTCTGGGAATCAGGCAAGTTTCCTCAGAGCAGATTTTCTTGCTCTTCTTCTTATCTGCATGGCTTTGTATTTTTTTAATTTAATTTTTAATTGGAGTTAGACTACATGGCTGGCTGAGTCTATGCTTCTTAGCCACTTGAGTGTTTTTTGGTTGCAATTGAGATACCGTAAATATTTGAAAGTAATAATGTGGCCTTTTCGGTTCTTAGTGTGTGGAAATACGAGAAAACTATGCAAGATATTTTTCTACGAGCTAGCAATATTGCCTTGCTAGAACTTATTTATTATGAAAGTTGTAGTGTCTGTTGGGAAGTTGTGCAACAGATTTATATCCTTTAATCCAATTGTGGTTCCAAATTTTTATTGTTCTTTATTACAAAAGTTTTGAGTTGTTACTTCAACGGAGAAATGCTTAATGCCTATTCTTATGATTCCATAAAAGTTTTTGTTTACCAATAAAAAAAAGGGAGAAATGCTTAGTACCCTATCTAAACAACAGTGAAATGCTTAATAGAATCTGGTCTGTTCTGTAAAGGGGTTCATTCAGAGACTTAGTTGTGTATGCAGGATGAACACTGTAAGGATCCAATACCATGTGATGGCTGTGGTTTGTTTCTGCCATCCAAAACCATGAAGAAAATGAAGGGTCCAACTTGTGGGACCCTGCTTTTGTGTAAACATTGTGCTAAGGTTTGTTATTAATGCTACAACCACATCTCAGAGAACATCATTGTAGCATCTTGTTTTCTAGGTGATGTGAATGTCTACATTTTTACAGCTACGAAAATCTAGACAATATTGTGGCATTTGCAAGAAGATCTGGCACCATTCAGATGGAGGGAATTGGGTGAGATTCTTAGCAAAACAGGATCGGGTTTATTATTTGTCCTTAAAAAATTAATGTTTGAGAGATTGATGGACTTAACTCTTTGGATCAGGTGTGTTGTGATGGTTGTAATGTTTGGGTGCATGCAGAGTGTGACGATATTTCCAGTGAACTATTCAAGGTGCTAACCATATTTTATTTTTTGTTTATATCTCTGTTCCTTTGGTATGTTTATCTACCCAAGCTATTGAGGAATTGAAGGATTACTGATTTGCTTATGGTTTAAAGGATCTGGAGCACATTGACTACTATTGCCCGGATTGCAAAGAGAAGTCCAACTCTGAATTATCAGCTACAGGAAAATGCCAGCTGAAAGTGAAGTATGTCTGCGCTATCCATGTTCTATCTTTTCTCCAGTTCATTTCCGGGGAAATTGCATATTTGACTGTCTTTGGAGGTTATATTCAATATGCCTAATGTTGCACAATTTTTGAAGCAGTTCTGTAGAGAATAGTGGACAAACTGTTTTGCCTGAGGTCGTAACTGTGGTGTGCAATGGCATGGAAGGAACATATATTCGAAGCCTTCATTTGTAAGCCTTGAATTCCTTATAAATAGAATATGTAGATTGGAATGGTTTTCCACATTGGCTAGGACCACTTTTTTCCAAAGCATTTGTTCCAATCTCTGCATGCCTTCAAGTATTAATTTTAGTTATCATATGTTAATAGTTCATTCCATGCTGGATTTTTATCAAAATTTGATTACTAATGTGAGACTTGTAGTGAAATCTGAATCAGAGTTCTCTTTATCTTTTATCTGGAATTCTTTTTGTTTTGGAGAACAATTCCATTCAGATGCTTTGTTTCCCTTTTGTTTTAGGGTAATGTGTAAATGTGGTTTGTGCGGGTCGAAGAAGCAAACGCCCAGTGAATGGGAACGACACACAGGTTGCAGAGCCAAAAAGTGGAAGTATAGTGTGAAAGTGAAGGATACAATGCTGCCACTGGAAAAATGGGTCTGTATCAAGTACTATTGCTTTGAAATATTAAATTGTTTTTTCAGTTTTCTATATTTTAAGTTCTTGCGAGTATTCTAGTGTATGAAAGTAGCTTTCTTGTTTAAGATAATTCGAATTCATTTAAAGTATGATGGCCTTTTGTCTTAGATTTTGATGTCCCTATGTTTTGGTACTATCTTCTCAATGGCTGTTAGAAAAGCAAAGTATTTACCTGATCCAATTTTGTGGTTTGCGTTGGATGAATTGATCTTTTTGCCTTCTAGTTAAATACTCTGGAATGTATGAATTTTTGTGCTTTGGTTCTAAATACTTTCTTGTTATGTTTGTATTTAATTTTTCTGCAATTTGTTAGATTTTCTTGGTTTCCTGAACCAAATTGTGAGCCATGTCAAGAGAAACTTAGTTTCTGTTTTTGCCTAAACAAAAATGGTGATTTCAAAATTACCTTGGAGAAACCAAATAGGACTGTAAGTATGCTGTCATGCTAAGTTTTTTGTAAAGCTCTACTTAATTATTTTATTTTCACAACTAGTTTTCAATTATCTCAAATAGAACCTTTTCCTATTGATTAAGCAGTATGTATCTGGTTCATGCTAAGTTGTGCTGATAGTGAACTTTTATAGTGACTTTGAATTGATACATGATCCAAGACATGATGTGAATCTATTAACTGATGGAGTTGATCTCAATTTAGTAGATGTAGATTTGTGATACTCTAGCATAATTGTGATCGTTATTTTAAATACTGTACCGTACCGGCCGGTACGGCATATACTGGCTGTACCACTGGTCCGGTACATGTATTACATATATTTTGTACCGGCCCAAATACCGGCCAATATTTCGGCTTGTATTGGCTGATATTTCGGCCTTTTTAGTTTTTCTTCTTCTTTTTTTTTTTTTTTTCATTTTTTTCAAACTATAAGCTTATTTTTTGACCTCAAATTCAGACTAGACTATTTATAATTTATATATATATGTATTTATATATAATTTATTTATATAGAGACTTTTATTTTGGAATATAATTTATATAAATTTATATATATAATTTATTCATATATTGACTATTCCGAAATGGTACCGGTATCAAAATATTTTGTTCCAGTGCTTTGACTGGTATGGTATTCAAAACTTTGATTGTGATGCCTTCAATATCTTTATGAAAATGGTTTCTATACTATTTCCTACTAACAGTGGGAGATGCTTTCAGATTTCAGAGTTTAATGCACATGGTATGGATCCTCTGAAGCTTGATAAGCAGCAGTTACTCACTTTTTTGCAAGGTAAAATATGCACTTCTGTGAGCTCTTTACACGTTGAAGACTGTTCTGTTGTCATATGTATTGTTTGTGTTGGTGCTGTGTCTGTGCCATTAAGCTCTTTCAGTGGATAATTCTGAATGGGAAGGAAAATTACTTGTTTTAATTGCTACAGAGACGTATGAGCCTGTTCATGCAAAATGGACAACAGAAAGGTGTGCCGTATGTAGATGGGTTGAAGATTGGGATGATAACAAAATCATTATCTGCAACAGGTATTTCTGTAACTAATTATGCTTTTATGCCGTCTTTTTGTTTTTTACGTGCTTACATCAAAATATTTTGGTGGTAGAAGACCGTATTGCATCTTATGCATTTGAGTGCTTAAAGTTTTTGTTTTACTTTCTTTTTGGTGTACAGATGCCAAATAGCCATCCACCAAGAATGCTATGGGACAAAATCCGTTCAGGATTTTACTTCATGGGTTTGTAGGGTTTGTGAATCACCTAATGTCAAGAGAGAGTGTTGCCTTTGTCCTGTAGAAGGTACGCCATTTGGGATCAGTGTCTTGAAACTTTTTTAGTCGACCTATCAATAAATTATATATACTCATATTATAATGCCTCTACTCTTTTTTTAAATAATGTTCTCTATGAAAATGCAAGGATATGTTTTTCTTAAGGTGGTGTCCAGTGAATCTTCTTGGTCTACCCAAATTAGGGGTGTAGTCGGCCTGGTCCGGTTGGTCTTGGAGGATAATTTCACAGATTCTTTCGGTCCACCAAAAGTCTAGACTGGATTGGTTTGGTTGATCTTATTAGGGTGTTTCGGTTCATGTCCCTTTCTTTCTTTCTTTTCAAGTTTTTGACAAAAAGTTAAATAAAATAAGAAAAATATTAATTAAGTGAATGATTTAAGCCTTGTTTGGTTACACAAATGAGATGAGATGAAATGATATGAAAAATATGTGAATAGTAGCGAGATGGTTTGTGAATAATAGTGAAATTGTTTGAGTTAAGATGTTTTATGGGGTTTTGGGAAAGGAGAGAAAAAGTTGAATAAAATATTATAAAATTAAAATATTGCTAGAATATAATTTTTTAAAATTATTTTTGTTTTGAGATTTGAAAATGTTGAATTGTTTATTGTGTTTTGTTTGGAAGTTTTGAAAAAGTTGTAATGATTTGGTAATGATTAGATGAAAAAGTTGAAAATTTAAAATTGAAAAGTGTTTGCGTTTGAATGGTGTTTAGATGTTGAGATGAGATGGGATGATATGGGTTGAGACCATCTGTGAAACTAAACGGGGCCTTAATTTAAGTTGTCTCACTAAGTATATACTTAAATAACTTATAAAAAAAAGTATATACTTAACTAATTAAGTATTTGTGTTATGGACGTGTTTTACCGCTACCACCTCATGATCACCTGCACCAAAGAGTAGAGGGCTTGGGGGCTTGAGGGAATGCCTCCGATGCCTAAGTCAATGATTGAAGATAATTTTAATAATACCAATGAGTTCGATCCTTTTACATACCTGGATTCTTCCTTTATATAAAGCTCCATGAGTTATCTTTGTTCTCTTATTTGATAATAGTTATCTTTTATTCGAATTCAAAGTTGGAGATGAGGGTTTCTCTCTTAGTAAATTTGAATGATAGTCGTTTCTATTATTTGTCACCGTTGGATAGTTATCTAGTTGGTATTGGCTATGGGTTGGATTCTCTTAGCATTGAGCTGAGTTTCTCGATAATGATGCAGGCTCAGGCCCACCTCGAGGGCTAACCCGTCGGGATGTTCTCTCCTGTTACCCTGCGAAGTCTCGTTACGCACGGCATGATGGGACTTGAATCTAAGTGTTGTTTCACTTTTCGAGACATGTTAGTGCACCGTTTCGTTTTCCTCCTTGGGCATGTCAACCGTCATTTCATTTCAACTCTTATTTAATGCCCATTTTCCCTCTTCTTTTGGTCTTCTGTTTCCTTCACGTTTCTTGTCTATCTTTCTGAGTTCTTTTTTTTTTTTATAAGTAAAAATATTATATATATAAAAAAGGAATAACCAAGTACACTGATGTATACAAGAAAACACCTTGCCCATTGACCCCAATGACCTAAAAAACCCATGAAAAACAACTGAAAATACACCAAGCCTGACCCCAACCCCTTGTTTCCCGTAGAACTAAAACGCTACTCAAAAACCCAACCCCAACCAAAACTTCATGATGTCCTCCCTTTGGACTTCCCTCTAGATGAGCTACCACTTTTAGTGTCGTAGTTGATTGCCCAATGCAGACCCTGTAACTCCCTGTTTTTCTTGAAGCTTGATTTGGTTTCAAGCGCATGGCTTGCCTCAATTGCAGTGATTAATTCTTTGAATTGGTTTTCACATCCTCCATGTGAAATTCCTACAAATTGCTGAATCTCACTAATTTTTGGCAGAATCCAATCTGCTATTGGAGGAAGAGAGATCAAGGGAGCAACATTATCCCCAGACACAGTATCCAACTGCACTCCCGATTCTGGATGTTCCTCTATACAAGGCACCAACACCAAGCTCATTGGTTCTCCAGCAACTCCATCGGTTCTCTCCAATAGTTTCAGGCCCATTTGAGATTCTGGGGTGATAGCAAGTTCACCTCTGGGGTGGTATCAAATTCTACATCTCTTTTAGACCTCGGCAATACACCATTTTCGTTCAACTCTAACGAGGGAGCCATAGTTTCTTTAGGGACCAAAGGTGTAACCAGAGGCGAATGACATTCCATTACTGATGTCTCCACGCCGATACCGGATGTAGACCCCACTTCAAATATTCCAGATTTCCTTTTGACCCTCCATACTCTCCTGGATCTGGTTATAGGGACAGGACGGAATTTGATTTTTCTTTTTCCTTTATTTAAAAGGTTAGGGCCCGTCTTGTTTCTTACAACCCTGTTGTCTCTAGTTAAAAGTAGGTCTATTTTCGTAGACAAGCAAGCTATTGCTGCCTTCAACTCGACCAATTGGGTTTCCATATCCTTTAAGGAATTGTGCATTTCTACAAGTGGGTCTTGAGGGATGCTTTGCAAACCCCCCCCCCCCCCCCCCCCNTTGGGTCTTTCTCTTCCAAGCTCTCTTCCGTGCCACCTACATGTTTGCTATAGCCCCTTTGCATTTGATTTGGAGGGACTGGCCCCCCTCCAGCATCTCTTTGTCCATCCACAAGACTCGAAAAGTCATGCAGTACCTCCCCCATTCTTTTCCAGCCACTGCCCTCTCCTGAGGGATGAATATAAAATTCCTCCTCCCACCACCCCCATACTCCTCCACTGCCATATAACGTCCTCAAGGATGAGCAGCAATGCGCCGTGAAAGTACGTCTGCCTTCCTGGACAGTGGAGTAAAAATCCCGTTTCTCATTTGTGCACACAGTCATGGCCTTAGCTAGCCATTTTACTGTTGTTGAACCCAGAACCAATTTCGAAATCACCCTTCGACTCCTCTCAGTAATGCCCAACATATTCCCCTCCTTCACAAATGTAAAGGATTTAGATTCTATGACCAACTCCTTAGAAAGACCCATTCTGAGCCCAAACACCCAGTCGGCACTTGTTCAGCAACCCAACGTCATCTTCGTATGAATCTGTCTGAGTTCTTTCCCTCTTTTTCTCTAATTTTCTTCATTCGTATATGGCTTCCTCTTCTTTCAAAGGTAAGGTTGTGGTTCTTGCTTCAGGCCCTTCACCACCCGCGACTCCTCTCCTTGAGTTGCTGTTGCTCCTCCGATGTCCATTTTTGCAGGTTCTTGCTAGTTTTCAACCATCACTTCGTGCGAATTGGAGAATGCTTGAAATAATTTCAACATTCTTGACTCTATCGAAATGAGGGTCCTACTCCAAACTAGAAAGTTATTGACACCGCAGGTATGATTGTCTTTGTTGCCTTTTACTTTGCTTTGTTCACCATGGGGCTTTGATTGCCCTTCTTGCGATTGGTTCGCGACGTGTTAGACATCTTAGGGGTTGCTTCAGCTTAGTTGGTGCCTAATTCTTGGAGAATTTTGATAGCTTGTTGCGTTTTGTGGAGAAGGGTACTGGAATCTGTGAGTGATGAATGCCTAGACCTAATAGACCTTGAGTTTTTTACCCTTCATGAGTTTAGGCATTTGGAGGGGAATCTTTGCAGTTTTAGAGCTCGTGGGGCATTGGTTGATTTAGAGCA
>QEOT01123810.1:0-85823 GCA_003123785.1 Pterocarya stenoptera
TTAGATTATAATGAGCTTTATTCCTGGACCCCCCAAATCATAAATAAAATAAATAAATAAAGATACAAAACATTGGCCAAGCATACAAAATTACTAGTGTTTTTTAATTGTAATGGTTCTCTATACGTAGACCGTAGAACTTAGGAGTATAAAAAAAATCGATGAACCGGTAAACCGGACCGGACCGGACCAAATCGGTGGGTTTGGTCCCATACTAAATTTGTTTTGGTCTGATATCGGTTTTAGTTTTTTTAAAACCGGTCAAATCGATCCGGTTCTAATTTTTCTTTTTTAAAAATCGGACCGGACCGAACCGGACCGGTTCATATATGTTATAATTTTTTATATCGAATATCATTTTTATATATAATATATAATTATATATAAAATAGTTTTGTATTATATGATAAATTATTAATTAATATAATATTAAAATCTTATATTACTATAGTTTATTGTATTAATAGTTATATTAATACTATATCACCATATATTATAATATACTATAATATATCACTATATTATATATTATAATATATCACTATAGTCTATAATATAATTATAGTATACTACAATATATTATCACTATGGTATTATATACTATAATATACTATTATATATATTATTTAATTTATAATATAGTATATTAAAACCGAGAAATCGGACTGAAACCTGTAAAATCGAAAGTATCGGTTTAAGAGGGTAACCGGTGCGGAATCGATTTTTAAAAATACAAAACCGGTACATACTGGTTCGGTCTCAAATTTTGTTTAAAATCAAATCAAATCGGATCAGTTAGACCCCTAATAAAACTCTTGAAATTATTAAGCTAAGCCTGGAGGAGAGGAGAGTACAGAAACCGCTGGGACTTTGCCCGGAAACTATTAGAAGTCAAAGTGCCCCCAACATGGAAGTGCAGGCTATACGTTCTCTTTCAAAAGGTCGGACGACTCGGACCACTCTCCCATCTTTTCATTCGTAAAATAGAAAGGACTGATAGAGTTTGAGTACGTGTGGGGCTCAAGTACAAAGCGCAAGCCGCGTCTCTGGGCGCACTTACAAGGTGCATCATTTTATTTAATATATGCTGCCTCCAAAACCCAAAAAATCTTTGTTCGCGTATTTGTATTTCTGTCATATGCTCATCAAATTGAGTGAAGAATATTCTGCACCTGAAAAGCCTTCTTCCGACCCAGTCAAACTTCGTTTATACTTGATTAGTACATTGCAATTATGAAAATTAGAAAGCTTTATCAAGTTAAAAAGGAAACATAAAAGCCTTTTCCTTTCCTTAAAAATAAACCAGGTAATCCTTCTTCCTGGCTGTCAGTGTTCACATAAATCCTACCCTACTGCCTACTAACAGCTCAATGTTAGATGAAATTCCTAAACTTTACACACACATACACAGACTGTCAGACACACCAAAAAAACACATTTATACCAAATAAGAACTCTCCAAAAACAATAATGAAAAAATGGACAATTTTTTTTTTCTTTTCTTGTTTTCCAGTTCGGAACTTCATTCTAAAGCGATGGAGATTGCACCACTAGAGATGCTACCATGACTAAAATCGCAGACAGCCAATGCTCGGTCCAGATTCGTAACAATGTCAGCCATGGTTGGCCTGTCCTTTCCTTCCAAATTCACACAATGCAGTGCAGTATATGCCATCAGCTCCACCGCCTCTACTTCATTCACCTCTGGTGGCCCAACCCTGGAGTCCAGGATCTTTACCATTTCTCCAGCCATAATTGCTGGCACCGCAAAGTCCACCACACTTACGGGCGTTCCTCCATCTTCACCATTCCTGAATATTGCTCTCTTTCCTGTCAAAAGTTCTAGCAGTACTATTCCAAGTCCATAAACATCACTCTTTGCTGTTAATAGATTTAGACCATAGTATTCAGGATCAATGTACCCAACTGTTCCAGCCGCTTTCGTTGGCCTGTAATCGCAATCGGATTCCGGGCCCATTAACGACAATCCAAAATCAGATACTCTTGCTGTCCAACTCGCATCGAGTAATATGTTAGAAGACTTGATGTCTCTATGAATTATGGATGGGACGGCATAATTGTGGAGATATTCAATTCCTCGTGCAGCATCTAACGCGACTTTGATCCTCATCTTCCAAGAATTCAAAACGCTACTACTCTTTTCCACGTTGTTCTTGTCGTGTATATGATCGTAAAGGGCACCATTCTTCATGTAGTCGTAAACCAGGAGCCTTTCATCCTTTTCTTCGCAATACCCAACAAGCCTAACCAAGTGTTTGTGATGAAGGCGGGACAAGAAGGCCAATTCTGAATCAAATGCGCTTTCTTTCTCTTGAAACTTCTTCGTCTTTGAACCTGTTTCGCCCCTTTTTATCGCAACCTCGCGACCATCACTTAATTTACCTCTGTATACAATGCCAAAGCTTCCAGCACCGAGCTTATTCTGTAGGGAGAAACTGTTGGTGGCTTCTGCGAGCTCAGCTAGTGAAAATTCCTCGGCCCTGTCTGCGTGCTTGGATGAGGTTCCACTCCTCTGGCGCCTCATAATGAGAGAGGCCTGGCGCCTAATGGTGGATGATCTCGAAGGCGGGCTATTGTTTGAGGCCGTGCCATTGTTAGAACTGGGAGCTCTTGTGATTGTGGGTTGCACTGAATTGTGCACTTTCTTCTTCCCAAAACAGACTCCAGTCCACAAGCAGTAGACTATTGTGCAAATACCCACAAAAATTCCAACCGAGCCCAAAATGCAGAACGCCAATAGTCCCTTTCTCAGACCCTTCGATGGAGATGACCGAGCCGAACCTGTTGGCCCCGGGGGTAATGGCACTGGTGGCGGCGGCGGAGTTGAACTCTGAGTAAAACAAGGCTTGCAAATATTCCCAGAACCAGAGCACAAGTTTTGAGACAGTGGATACAGACCACACTCGCTGCAAGAAGATTGATTGCAAGGCCCAGGAAGAATTGCAGGAAAATCCGCCCCTAAACTATAATTGGCCTCACCAGCCCAGCCGGGTCCCCAACATGTAATTGAAAAACTCCCCATCGTTAATCCACATGTAAAATTCGACCCCGAAGCAATGGTTGCAAACGAAACACCTTGCGTCACATTCACCGAATACTCTCCTCCACCACCCCAACACACAACCGAATCATTAGGTCCCCTAATTCCACAACTATGGCTCGCTCCAAGCGCCAACGTCGAGAACTCCCACGCCGAATTCGAAGGAACATTCAACTGCCCAGATTCGTTGTTTCCTTGGCAACGCACAAACCCTGTAGAATTGAGGCCGCATGCATGAGAGCTACCAGCTACAATACTCGCCATCGGTACGATCCCAAACTCTGTCTGTATACGATTCGCTATAGCAGTATTACTTCCCCAACACCGAACCTGACGACTGCTCCTTAAGATACCGCAAGAGAATCCTATCCCAGAGGAGATTGACAAGAACCCTTCAGATGGTGGGCTAGACCTGTCGTCACCTCCTCTCCAGCATCTGACGGAGCCTGTACCAACAACCGTGGCGCAGACTTGGTCGTCACCGACCGAAAGGTTCTCTAATACGACTTTGTCATGGAAGTAAACTCGTTGGGGGTCGAAGCTACTGCTAGAAAAGTTGGTCGTGTCCCAGCAGAGTAAGCTGTAACCACCGGAGCGGAGGCCACAGAAGAAGTTCTGGCCGCCGGATATGGAGGAGAAACTGACGTTGGGATTGACGGGGATGATTTGGCCACGTCGGTAGCATTGGATGCTTTGCCTAGGCTGCGAGGCGACGATGCCGCAGACGGTGGCGGAGGCGTAGCTGATTGCGAGGGTGGCGCCGGAGCCAAGCGCATGGGCTGAGGGTGTCCTGTAGATGAAGAAAATGACGGAGAGGATGACGATGACGGCGGATGAGGAAGAAGATGGTAGTTTCGTCATCTAAAAGACTCTGTTTTTACGAAAGGGGTGGTGGGTTGGAGGCTGGTCAGCTTCATTGGCGGAGTTGACCGAGAGAGAGGGAGTGAGAAAACAGAGAGCACCTTAAAGACGGAGAGAGAGTTACAGAGGTGGAGATTGCAGATGGATTGGTTGTATGTGAGAGATTAGATGGAGAGAGGGCCGGACGTTTCGGAGTTTTCAGTATGGAAACAATTGAACTCTTTCGGGGAAGTCTTTTGGGTTGTGTTTGGCAGCTTCGTGGGAACGGCTCTTTAAATACTCGTATTTAAAAAGAAACAAATTTCCCTTAGTTGGTCTCAAAATCAATGGAAGTGACAAAAGAACGTTAGAACTTATACGATTTATGATGCTTTGAAGGATTTTTACTTGAGCATATATTTACAGATTTAATTTTATATATTTCTTGATAATATCCAAAGGATACTCTTTCCAAATTTAAAGGCTTATTCGTATGGTAGTTTTTTTTTTTTTTGGTCTTCTTTTTAACTTAATTCCTTATGATCATAATTTTGGTGCTCTTTTGAATTTGAAAAATTATAATTATAAGCTGATGTATACGATACATTCTCCGTAGTATTAACATTACATGATTTAAATTGTAATAGAAGTTAAAAATTAAACACTCTTACAAATTAAACTTGACACGTCAACGATATAAAATATATGTTCCTCGATTGATTATTGAGAAAATAAAATACACATGATAAATCACCCACTTATAACAATCTTAAATACCAATTATCTCTTGCCTTTGTCAAAATGATCCTTCAATTTAAAACATGAAATATTTTAGTAATTTTACTTCTCATCATAATGTATAATAATAAAAAGATCTCTTATTTTAAACTAAGTGAAGGTTATCCATTTCAATTGATATAGAGAAGATTCTATAAATTTATAGTATAATAAAATTTCCATATTGCTCCTTTTAATTAACAGATTTTCTCACGTGTCTTTTAAGTTACAATATTTTACAATATTTAGCTCTGAATAAAACATTTCAATTGTTGTTTTGTTTTGAGGCACCTGAAATATATCTAACATCCTTGACCATGGATTCCCTATCCTCCCCCAAACCAAACCAAACCAAAGGGTAAAAAGGAATGAAGAAAAATTATAGTTCTCTCATTGTCGAATAACTAAGTTTTATGTTTTATAAAATATGGAAAATGCAGTAAGAGTATATATTAATTTAGAGATAATATAATAATTTCATTAAACTTAATATTCCGTTTGGATTCAAATGAGTTCAAATAATTTTATATGAATTGAATAAAATATTATTAAAATATTATTTTTTAATATTATTATTATTATTTTAAAATTTTAAAAAAATAAATTATTTATTATATTTTATATAAAAATTATAATAATAAAATAAAGATAAATTGAAATGAATTTTCAATCCGGCGGCTTCCTGGCGGCTTAATTTTAAGTACAAAATAGGTTTGGATAACGACGAACCAAACAGATGCTTTAAGGATAATGCTTTAAAGCTTGGTGGGAGAAGGAGGAGACAGCAGTTGTACGACGAACATGGCACCCCAAAAGAACAGGAAAAACGAGGGAGACTCGGCTCGCCGCCACTTGCGAAGACGTGGCATTGCTGCTGTTTACGCGCCCTGAGACGAAGCACGTGCGTACAGGTGTCAGATTTTGACTAAGAAAAAATGCTGCAATTTCTCATTTCTACATGTTTTTTTTTTTTCAAAGCAAAATAAGTGCATTTCTTATTCCTTTAACCCGAGATAAGAGAAATGTTATTTCCTACAGTTTGTTATTACTTTTTTTTTTTAATCTCAATAGTACAATCCAATTTTTTAATAGATATATATATAATTATTTAAAATATATCACTAAGAATTATTAGAGATGATGAAATTTAAACGAAGGGTATCACATCCTAAATATATTCAAAATAATAATTTTATTTGTAAGTAAGTTTAGAACATGATTAGTTATTAAATCAGGATTAGGTGAACACATTTCCCTCCACATGACCAATATCCAATCAAATTTAAAAAAAATTAAAATTAAAATTTTAAATTTTAAACTTTTTATCAAATTAATTTTAAAATAAAAAATGCTATCTACACTTATAATCTTACGCATATAATTATAAGTACTAACTATTTGATAAAGATTTCGAAATTTGAGATTTAGAATTAAAATTTAAAAATAAAACAACTAATGAATTGAGAAATTTGGCGCTGAATATATATAATATTGTATAAAAAAGTGATACTAGATATCGTCCTTAGTTATATAAATGCAGCGTACATTTTTTAAAAAAAAGTAAAATTTATTATTAAAAATTTTTTTTTTTTTTTATATGTGAGTTTCTTATTTATTATTATTTTTTAATAGAAATGCGAAGCACTTATATTTTCTATATCTATAAATATCATTTGTCGGTATAAAATTTGTATGCATTGGTTAGAAACTAGAGAGAGAGAAAGAGAGTCAAAGACTCGAGGCGTTGCTTCGTACATGGTTTCATTTGAAACTTTCTTTGGACTGTAGAAATGGCTCAATCACGAGACCCACAAGTGCATGCTACCCTGCCTGGTCAATGCATCCTTTCACAAAGAGTAAGATGTCACCATCTTTCCTCTTCTTTTCTTTTCTTTTTTTTCCAATAATTATTTTTTAATTTATCACTTTATCCAGATCTCCTCCGCCAGTTAATTTATGAGGTTATTCTCCTTCGTCTTCATTCTTTTAAGTTCTATAGTTAATTACTATGTTGCTTAAAATTCGTGATTTCATACCCGTATTTAATTATGCCTTTTTTTAATATTTTTTTTTATAAAGGATTCGGATATGAAATTTCGACGCTTAAGACTTTGTCAAAAAAGAGATCGAGGATAAATACAGTCAAATCAGGAATCTGTTCTATTCAAATTCAAATACGACGGACGCCAGATATCAGAAGCTGCATACACAGTGGCGGGTCAATTAATTCAACCATTTACTCCATTTACAGCTTATTTATTTTAAAGGAATATTGAAATTGAGAATTGCTACTTTTTTTTTTTTTTACAACACATATCAATACGTGATTTATTATTTTTATTCTTTTATTCAAATACAAATATTAATAAGTGTTCATCAATGGACACCATAGACTAATTTCATTTTCTGTTCTCATCTACCTAGCTATAATATGACTATTTAAGAAAGATTAGCACTAAAGTCATTATTGGGTTCTCGCTAGGCTATTTTTTTTCATAGATTTTTTAATACTTTTAAATATTTTTAAAAAATAAAAAATATTTACAACATCATTAAAAAATACTTCCTTAATCACGAAGTAAAAAAAAATCAAAACAAAAATTAAAAAATCCCAACGGGAGCTCCTGGGTAAAGGTGGGCAACGGAGCCCCACACCTCGCTGCACTGTCCCACCCTCGCCCAAGCGGGGCAGGGGATCCAGTCCGCCTAAGCGGGGTGCGGGTGGCCCCGCCTCGCACCCTGAAGAACAACAGGGGCAGGGGACGAAGGGGGCACGGCCCCGCTCTGTGTTTCCCCTGCCTTGTATACCTGTATAATAGACAAAACGGCGCCGTTTCACTAATATTATAACCCTTGTTTACCCCCCTTCTCCTCACTCCTTTCGTCATTCTCGAACTCGAAGCCTCGTCTCTCTTTCAGTCTCTCGCACTCTCTCAGACCTCAATCTCCCTCTCTCGCACTCTTCTCTCTCTTTCATTCTTTCGCACGACTGCAAGAGCATTTGCAATACCATCTACCGTTTGAAACTTTGTTGCGCCGAACTCCAAACTCCAAAGATAAGACTCCGAACTCCAAACTCTCAGTCTCTCGCACTCTGTCTCTCGTTTCTTTTTTTTTTCTTTTTTTTTTTTTGAGTTTTGGATTGAAGATTAGAGGAATGATGGGTTGAGTCGGAAATGGAGGATATGAATGATTGTGAAATTGTGTGCTGTGGATTTTAGCATGTGCATGTGTTTGTCACTGTGTGAAATTTATTTAAAAGTTTCAATTGAAACCCCTAAACCAATTGGTTTAGGGGTTTCGGATTGAACCCCTAAATTGATTTGGGGGTTCAATCTGAAACCCTAATTTTGTTTAGGGGTTTCAATTGAAACCCCTAAATTGTTGTGTTCGTTTTGCATTGTGTCTTATTTAATTTTTTAATTTTTTGTGTTAAAATATCAGGGATGTCTTCTCAAAGGGATTACAATGATAGCTCTCCTACCCCTACTAGTATCCCTACCCTTGCCCCAGAATTGGCCCCTACTGAGCCTATTCCAACTCCCGAGAGTGCACATTGCCCTGCCCCCATGCCCCCACCGACACAGAGCAAGAAACCTGTGTCTATAGTTTGGTCTCACTTTACCAAACTAAAGGGTGGTGACCCCAATAACCCTCAAGTCAAATGTAATTATTCTGAAAAAATATATGGATGTCATTATAGGAAACATGGTACATCCCAGCTGAAGGTCCATTTAGAGGAACAATGCAAGAAGAGTCCAATAAGATCCTTATTGGAGAATAGTCAATCTAGACTAGAAGTTGGACTAAAAAAAATAGCGGATGGGAGTAGTGGGGGTCCAATGTTGAAGGGATTTACGAAGTATTATCCCGATGAGTGTCGAAAGAAGGTAACTTGAATGGTGAGCATAGACGAGCTACTTTTTCAGTTTGTGGAAGGGAGAGGGTTTAAGGAACTTGTTGGAGAATTGGAACCTTAATTTCCACTTCCTTCTCGCCACACTGTGGCAAAAGATATTAAAAAGATATACAGAAAAGATAAAAATGTTTTGAGGGGCCAATTGGCGGGTTTGGTAGTTTGCCTCACTACCGATACTTGGATTTCTATCCAAAATTTCAATTACATATATTTGACTGCCCATTTTGTTGATTCTGATTGGATTCTCCACAAAAAAATTATTAAATTTTGTCAAATAGTTGATCACAAGGATGAGACTATTAGGAAGGCCTTAGAGGCCGCAATAAATGAGTGGGGGTTGACACGGGTTTTGACAATGTCTGTTGATAATGCATCCTCTAATGATGTCGCCTTAGGATATCTGAAAACTTATCTTAGAAAGGCAAATAAAACATTCTTGGGTGGTGAATATGTGCATGTTAGATATGCTGCACGTATATTGAATATAATTGTTACTGAGGAGTTGAAAGATGTTGATAACTCGGTTGCATGAGTTAGAATGACTGTGAAATTTGTGAGATCTTCTCCTTCTAGATTTGAGAAATTCAAGATTGCTGCGAAGAGTGTGGGCATAACATCGAAGAAGGGTCTTTATACTGATATTCCTACCAGATGGAACTCAAGTTATTTGATGTTAGAGGCAGCCCAAGAATATAACGCAGTCTTTCAGTTATTGGGGGATGAAGACATTCAATATGTCAAATACTTTGATGAGCACGGAGGCTTAGGAAAGCCTAATGATGATGATTGGGAGGTAGTTTCTACTTTTGTTGATTTTCTGGGATTTTTTCATGATATCACATTGAAGTTATCTAGTTCCTTGTACCCTACATCCCATGAGTTTTATCAACAAATATGTAAGGTAAAAGAAGAATTAGACATGTGTAGGGGTTCCAGTATAAGAATGAGGGGGATGTCATTGACTATGAGGGTCAAATATGACAAGTATTAGGGAGATTTGACTAAATTGAATATTTTGTTATATGTGGTTGTTATTATTGATCTCTGCCTGAAAATTTCAAGCATGTTATATGGTTTGGGACTTGCGCACAATCAGGCATGGGCTGATCTTATTGGTGATATGGCCTGAGATACCCTTACTAAATTGTATAATGAGTTTAATACAATTAAGGGTGGTACTGCATCTACTACACTTACACATACCCCAACACCTCCTTCAGACACTAGGCCAGTAAAGAAGCATAGATTAGCATGGACTAAGACCCTTGCACATAATCACACATTAGTCCGTCAATCTACGGAGGTGGTTTTGGAGTTAGACAACTATTTGTCAAGGGATCTTATTCAAGATGATGACAATTTTGATATATTGGTATGGTGGAAGGTGGCAGCAAAGAATTATCTTATCCTTTCTGAGATAGCCCGTTGTATCTTGACCATCCCTATTAGCACCGTTGCCTTAGAGTCAGCCTTTAGTATCGGAGAGCGCATATTGGATCCTTTCTGTAGTTCATTGACTCTTTCGACTGTGAAAGCATTGATATATACACAGAGTTGGACGATGGGAAATGATATTTATGTTCCAGATGTTTTGGATTTTAAGGAGACCGACGAGGAGGAGGGTGGTGAGCAGTCTAGATCTGAACCACCTGATAATTGTTGTTTTTATTTTAATACATTTTAATTTATTTATATTCATTTCGATTTTATTGGTATTAATTTTAGTGTTTATTGTTGTAACTTGTAGTATCACATGAGACTACTCAGAGTCAGACGACGTCTACCTCTGCTGCAATATAAATATGTGCTAATTGCTCAAGTCTCGAATCTGAATTATCAAATTATGTATTGATGTATTTCAATGATTTGTAATACTGATACAATGTCCCTTCGACACTTATGTAATTATGTTTGTAATTTTGTAATTATTTAGCCTTTCAATTTTGTAATAGCTTAATTATTATTATTAGTTTCTTAGGTAGCAGACTAATATAATGTGTAGTAGTGTAAATTTGTATTTTTTTTTATTCATGTAATTTTTTTTTAATATGATTTTTAGCTTCTTTTTTTTTTTTTTACTTCTACTTTAAACCTTTATGGGCTCAAGACTGGGTCATTTTGGTCCAATTTCAGCAATTTCTGGGCAAAAACTGGCCCAGAAATCGCTTATGGGCCAAAGGCCCAATAGGAGGCAAGGGGCAGGCGGATTGATCCCCTCACCTACACCCCGCTGTGCAAGATGGGGTACCCCGCCCCCGCATGCTAGGGGCGGGGTGCGGGAATGAATTTTACCCCCTGCCCATGCGGGGGCGGGGGCAGGGAGGGGGCTACCCCGCCACGTATGGGGTAGGTAGCACCCATACTCTCAGAAAGACTAATATTATTTTTTAAAAAATACAAGACGTTTAGGACATTTCGTTGGTCAACTTGGTTGAAGAATTCTAGAAAGGAAAAATCTTTTATTGCCTTTTTCTTTTTCATCTTTCGTTTTTGTGTCAGCATTATTTAAAAAAGAAGTTGTCAAATTTGTTTTCTTGACTGGTCTTGGATTTCAGATTGAAACAACTAGATGTCGTCACATTGATGTTGATAACAATAAGCGTTCCAGATCTTTTATGGGAACGAATCGAATAGATATAAAATCAGACAATAGTTAAAAAAAATAAAAACTGCAATGAAAAATATTGAATTCTGTGACATAACTATAAGAAGATTGCTTTACTTTTCCACCCTCTATATGACGTGGATGAAACGATCAATTCCATATATAAATATAAATACATGCACATATATATGTATATTATATTCGTGTAAAATATTAACTCGTGTTTAATTTCATTTCATTACGCATGTGTATGGAAATTTGATGGCAATTTCCCATTCCTAGTATGAATAACCAAGATATTTAATTCCATTTTTCTATGGGTATTATCAAAATTATTACAAATTTCACTATACAATACACGTTTTTTGACAAATACATTACGCAGTATAGTCCACGTTAGCTATTAAATCGAGGACGTCCATCCACGTGTCATGCAGTAACACGACGGTTCTTCAAAAAGACAAATTATAAAGTTTTTAAATACAAAAAAGAAGAAGAAGAACAAAATCCTTTCTCGAATCATTTTCGTCATTTTCAAACGATAAGGAATGATAAGTAGAATTATTTAATAATAGAGAGAGGCAAATTCAGCAATTCGATCGGTCCCATACAGTAAAGTTAGGCAGCAAGGTTGTGCAATTCTTTCATTTCAAACTTCAATTGTCGGACCCGATCCGGAAAAGATACACAGCCTTCGATTCGATTCGCCAACTCTATGATACTAAAACATGAGGCTCGGGGCAATGAGAACATGGAATATTTTAAGACAAACTTTGAAAAAAAAAAGGACAGAAAGAAAACAACGGGAGCTTAACATAATACATAAATATACATATATGATAAAGGTGGAGATATCTATATATATATATATATATATATTTACATCGACAGAAGATCGTCCTTTTAGAAGGGGATAGAAGTGTTTCCAAAGCAGTTGGTGCTGTTACTTGACACTGAGATAGATAAGCTTTTAAGGACAAACCAAGCTGTAAAAGCTTCATTTGGTAGCCTGAGTTCCTAACATGATGTTGGAGTGCTAACTAATATGATTAACGGTACATCATTGACAATTTGTTCTTTTTTAAAAAAAAAGGGTTACCGCCGACCATGTGACCGTGCAAAGTGTCCTTACTGTGTCCCATTATAGGAGACTGCCAGATATTTCCCAGATGCTCAAAGATCACAAGCCCAAGACAAGTCAAGATGCGCACAAATTCACTCCGGTAAAGGAAGTTAAATTATCATGGATTTACGTGGGCTCAAATTACCTATGTTTATAGCTTGCTCGTCTATTCGAGCTGTGGCAGCCAGGGGGTGTGCTGGCTTTATTACGTAGAACTCCCCAACTGGAAGGGCAGCCAGATGGGCTACAAGGCTTGAATCTTGAAAACATGAAAAACCTACCTCTTGACAGCAAGTCTAGGGTTGCGGCACATAAAAGGTTTCCAGGCTAAGTATGGGCAGCCGGGCTTCTCTTCACAATGAACCTCTTAACTTTCTTCCCTCTGTATCTAAAAGAAAGAAGGGAAGGAAAAAAATGGATAGGTAGGGTTGAACCTTGGCCTGTAAATGACAAACCGAAAGGTTCGACTTGATAAATCTACATGCATCTGATAGATGCAATGCAAGCGTAACGCGTTCGTCAGTTGTGCTCTTGTTTCATGCCCATAGCCATCGCAAACACGCATCTAGATCTCAAATAGTACGCACCGCACGAAACACGTACAAAGCAAATAATTCCACCCCCCCTCCTTTTTTCTTTTTTTTTTTCTGTTTTCCCAACGGTGTTGAGCAATGCTGCTGGGAAGATTGAAACAGCTAATAATTATTGATTACTGTCTTAACAAATTTCTAACAAGTTACAGAAACAATCAAAGATGATCACAAGCCTGAAAATTAAGTTTCATAACAATCAGAACTTTGACAAATCTACATGCATAAATGGTGTAGCTATGGGACCAAGGTGTGCAGCAGTTGACATCTTCGGATAGAGCTTCAAACGAGGTTTCATCACCTCCTGTATACAAATCGATGCTATACAAAATTTTGAGTCCATTGATGAGGTGCTGCCTTTGAAAAAGAGGAATTGTAGGTGATTGTACAAAGAAGAATGGCGGCTCTTATTGCATAGTCTTTATTCTACAACATCCAAGCAGAAGTAGGAATTCCTTGCTTTTGAAACCATTCAGGCATATGGAACCTTTCATAGAGCACTGGTCTCACATCTTTCTGCTGAGAAAGGTGCTTGAGGAGTGGAAGGAGGACATCCAGAAGCTGATCAACAGGTAAATAGTAAGTACTGAATAACAGGATAAAAGAGCCGAAGAGTAGATGATGAAATTATTTGTAAAAAGATACAGAGATATCAAATGCAAATAAAAAGATACCGAGATATCAAATGCAAATATTGGTACCTGTGTGTCATGCGGTTGCCCAGCAGTAAATGGAATGCATGGAATTCCATTCAATGGTTGCAATAAGAAACTGAATGGATTGTTGTCAACGATAACAATTCGGGATGGATTCTTTGATAGGCAGGAGAGATCCTTCACATGCTCCCGGTACTCCCTATAGTTTAGCAGAATCAAAGGTTTTACCAAAATAAACCAAGTTGTTTTGAGCTAGGGAGCTTTTGAAAGTTCAATCTTCCAATAAGTGCACATAAATCACAAGAAGAAATGTGTGCTCATGGAATTAAACTTGAAGTTTCATACTTGACCAAAATTTATGAGATGGATTGGAGCTTTATAAAAATGGAGTATATAAACATGTGAATAGTTTGGGCATCTCATAAGAATCAAACAAATCCTTCAATACTTTATAAAAGTTTCTGTGACCCCATGATGTTTCCAAAGGATCTTAATGAGCCAGTAAGCGTACCAAAAAGATACAGGAAAACCTAATCATTAACAACAATTAACTATTTTTCGTAAGTAAGAAAACTTTTTGATCCTCATTAGGGGTGTAAATTGGTCGGTCCGGTCTAGTCCGGGTGATGGAATTTTTCATCATTTTTCCCAGACCAGTAGTTATTGGTCCGGTCTAATTATTATTATTTTTTATTATTTTCTTTTTTTTTTTCCAAATAAATTAATAAAAAAAAATATTTAAATTACTAAATTAAAATTAAGTGAATTATTAATGTGGATTATATAACTAACTCATTAAAAAAAATATTTTATATGTTCAATGATAATAAATTAGATAAAAATTAAATAATTAATTATAAAATTATTATATAAAATAATATATATAAAATATATTTAAAAATTAAAAATATATATTTTCCCAATTCGGTCGGTCCGGTCATAGGAAACCCCACCCTGGGACCGGACCGAAGACCGAAAGTTGAGAAATCCTTGGACTGAGACCGACCGGTCCAAGCTTCGGTCCTGACCGACCGGCTTTCATCCCTAATTCTCATAATTAGGCAAAAAGCCCAAGTACACAGATAGTTACAAGAGATAAATACATAATTACAGCCTATGAGCAAGAAAAAGAAGCATAAAAGTCATTAAAATTGACCCTCTCTAAAACAATGGCCTTAGCCCAAAGTAACAAAGATTGGAAAAATATGTCTCTAATCTGCCCCAATGAGTGTTCTCTATACAACAATAAAAAAAAATGAAACGCGAGGAAGACAAAGGCAGGTCCAGTCATCAAAATGACTTTTCAAAGCAGCAAAAAGTACTCAACAGGTACAAATAAAATTTAACAAGAACGTTTCCACATTATTGGCTATGATTTGCAAAGAAAAGAAACGGGAAAGGTGGAGGGTGGGAAGGGAGAAGATCACATAAGGGAAGTGGAAGCAGTACTTACGTGCTAATTGTTGAAGGTCGATAGAGTCGACTACCAAATCGATTTTCCTTATCTATTTTGTCAACAAGTGGTCTAGCATAACCTGTGCACATAAATAAAGATATCATGTGTAAATGAGAAAAGGGGCAAATAGAGGTGAGAAGGACATCTAAAGTTTTGAAGTAATGCTAAAAACAACACTACTGCCCCACCATTATCCCTCTTTGATGATGCGACAATGTATAATAACCCTTGGAGTTTTATCTTTATCTTTATCTTCTTCTTTTCCTTCTTTTTTTTTTTAACCAGGATTATTGCGCACTCCTACATCAGAAGAGCGAGATAAAAGTGGGAAGAGTGGGATAATTTCTAGCATTTTCCTTTTAAGTAATAACCAAACCTTCAAGACCAGCAGTAAACAGCACAAGATCCGCAAATTCACCAAGGTCTTTTAAGAATTCTTGCAACCCAGGACGCTCAAAAACTGTAACGTAGTTGACCTTAGGTTTTCCTTCACTTTCCTTCAATCCCAAAACATTCATGTGAAGACATTTTTATGTGAATTACTACCGTACAAACTAGATATGACATGTTTGTTATGCAAAGCACCTTGTCTGAAGAGATGCATTCCAGTTCAAACCACTTCAACCCAGCTTCCGTGGCTTGATTACGAACAACAGCTGGCAAACCAGATGTCTCATAGGCACATACTAGAGTTTCATCCAAGTCAAGAACTACCTGCAAGTGAATTTTTCATTTGCAATATCTATCAAGGTATCAGCTTTCAATTGAAACTCAAAACAAAGATAATGGTAAGAAAAGAAACAAAAGAAAAGAAAATTATACACATTTTGCACACCTATGTTACCATTTTCTTTTGCTCGACTGCAGTTCCTTACCTGAACTAATTGGGGTTGGCATATTTTGCACTCATGTTCTTAAACTTTCTTAACAAACTTGCACATCCGAAGTTTGTGACGGTCAAAAACATTGTACACCTACACCTTCCAAACGTCTCTATGAAATAGATACCGGTACCATAGTACGGATGGGAAGCAAACTAAATGCAAACTGCAGAGAGTAATGATAGCGAATTTGAAAAGCATACCCGCAAGATCAACCCAAACAACATAACCGAATTATATAGGTAACCACATATAAAAGTACTAGGTGAACACCAGTATGCTACCTGTGGTTTTGTCAGCTTTTGCAACTCCAGTACTTTCCTATAAATAGCAGCAACATCTAGCTTATTTCCGATTCAACTGGTTCCTTTCATGTCCTCAATATGTCTATTTAATGCCCGCACTAATCACTATATCTCAAGCGCAACTTAATTTCAATCTTAGAAACAAAAGGGTTTACATATATTAAATTTTTAAAATGAGGTTGACATTTATTTCTAGCACATCTAGTAAGCTCTCTACATATGTGAACAAAATAAAATGACAAAAAAAAAAAAAAAAAGTTTTAACCTGCACAAACGTTTCTAAAAGCAACGTTTTTGCCCCAATACACCTAGAAAGCAATCGATTATCAAACCCACGATGCAAAAAGACGGGGCTAATATCTCCTACAGACTAAAATACTCTGCAATTAACAAAAAAAAAATTAACCGATGAATGTTTATACAATCGACATACAGTCATCCAATTGAACATAAGAGCTAAAGATAGAAATTTTATATAATGAATAAACAAAGAATTTGAAAAACCAGATCAAATTCAAATTTGACAAAAGGGAGGAAAAGAGAACTTTAAAAAGAAAAGGTGGGTCGAAACGAAGCCGTACCGTGAGCTTCTCGAACTGCTCGCTGGAATCGAAATCCCCGGATGTGGTGGCGATTTCAACGGTGGAGGCTGCCGGAGAGTCGTGTTCCGTGAGCTCGACGACCGGCAAGGGCTTGAAGGAAGGAGAAGAAGATGAGGAGGAAGAGAGCAGAGCGTGGTGGCCGAGAGCTCTGAGGATCTGAAGGAAGATCTGAAAGAACAAGGCCAACCAGTTCAGGAGCGTCCGCCATACTTGCAGAGACCTCGGCGAGTACACCTCTGTCTTAGTCAACTCGGCCATAGGCATAGCCAAGAGTGCGTCTCTTTCTCTCAGAGAAGAGAGGACGAGAGTGATTAGGGTGCGTAGGATATCAACGAATGATCTGCTCGCCCAGATATGTACGTTAATTGCTTCTGTAGTTTTCTCTTTCTTAATTTTCTCGGTGATGTGTTCGTGGTCTTCGTCGAGAAAGAGAGATGGCAGTCACGCGTTCTACAGGAGAGTGGACGTACTGTCGAGGTACGTGGCCAGAGTTTCTCTTTTTTATCTTTTGGTCGGAAGATTCTTTTGTTTGTTTCTTTTTATTTTTTGTTTTGTAGGTTATACTACTTATATAATATATAATATATCTGGATTTGAATTTCTTACAAATTATTTTTAGTAAATTAAATCTAATATATTTTAATTTTATGTGATCAACATATGACATATGTGTATAAAAAAGTTTAAATGATCAAAAAAATTAAAGAAAATATTATTTAATTAAAAAAATAAGGATCAAATAGGCATATTTAAAAGTTTATTTTACCTTTTAAGTACAAAGTTAATCTCAATAGAATCCATCCATGATCAGTATGGGCAGTAAATAATTTACAATTACCTATAAATAGTCATTTATAAGTTATATTTAAGTAAAAATAAAGCTTAAATTTCATTTTTCTTAAATAAAATAAAATTTAAAGTGAACATGACCACTTGCTCAAAATCCTTCAAAATAGGTGAGAGCTATGTGGGCCCTAGGGGGACGGAGCCCTTCAGGGAATGATTGATTGAGGAAGGGAATCCACGCGCAACAGGGGAAACGTGGGCTTGCAAATATTTCGGGCGACAAAAGTGATAAAGTGAGGGGTAAAAAGAGAGAGGCTTCGGACTTGTGTATGTTAGAACCGGCCAATCAGAAAGAGACAATATTTCCTTCTTTAAGACTCTGTCATTGGTAATTATTACTTTTGATTTTATTATATGCTCGGAACAAAAGAAATTAAAATATATATTGGTGATGATTCATAGGAGGGGGCTAATTTGGTGCCCTCGGGCGTATTCAAAGGGCGTGGAGTTCCTTTCCTTGGACTGAGAAACCAATATCATTGAAAAGTTGTCGTAGAAAGATCTTGGTTGGACTTTGTAGACGTGGAATTACGTGTGCTTATTTCATCATGTGTGTACCGTGGTGGCCAANGTTCCCATAATAAATATCGTGCTTTTGAGAGTGGTACCAATTTTCTTATTTAATATATAATATATGTATTTGTTGAGAGAAAAAAACAAAAAACAAAAGTGAAGCTCAGCAAAACGTCGTTTGCCAAAATCGAGAACAACAATATTGTGGAACAGAATGAAACTGTGTACAACTTTTGATAGTGCAGAGGTTTACAAGGAGGTCAAACTGTACTCACCAGCATATAGAACCCAAATTGGTTTGGAAAGTCTGTTTTTGGTTACTTACAAAACCCCCCCATAACCTAAAGGGTAAAAAGAATTGAGTAGAAACTTTGAACAAAACATATGTATGTGCTAATTAATAAATAAATTGCACAATACAAAAATAAAAAATAAATCATGTAACAACATATATGCAACCAAAACTGAAGTCAGAAATGCATTCCATTCTCACCCTCAGGGAAATTTGGCTTATGTGAAAAATAATCCTCAAAAGAACGAAAATTCCACCACTAATATTCGAAAGAAGTGGACTAGTACCGGTGGGAAAGCCATGGGTGCTCTAGTGCCTCCATTGCTGTTGGGCGCCTCTTTGGATCGATCTCAAGCAGACTTTTCACGAAATCGATAAACCCGATATCAGTAACCTGCAGTTGATGCTCCAACGAGGATGACTCGGGGATTATGTATTCCAGTTGGTCTGTCTCCTGCTCACAACAACGTGCATGATATCAGCTAAAATGTAATTCCATATTCATGACTTGATCACAGCATCACCATATATGCGCTACTTTTGTGAAGCATTTTCCTTATGGTTGGACAATCTCTATATGAGAGTCAATGACAAATTATCACTTACGGTTAGACATCATACTTCGATATGATTTCGTAACACATGAAGATGGTTCCAGATTTTTTAACCTCTTCTTGGTCAAAGGAGTATCAGCTCTAAGAAAATTTATACCATTCAAGGAAACCTTATTTAATACCTTATCTTTCCAATGAAAAAGTACACGTTTCCAAAACCAGACCCCGAAATTTGAATGAAGTTAGTGAGCACATTTAAAACACGCAATTTAGTAATTACAACTTTTGATTGATTCTGCCTTTCATCAAGCATGAGAAATGAGGAAAAAGTCTCATGTGTTGAGCTGCTGCAAGCATAACGCTATACATTCACAATATCTCATTCAGATAAAACAGGCAACATGCTTGAAGTTGTAAACGTGGGAAACAAACCTCATTTATATGATAAAGATCATATTCTTTTGTGAAATACTTGTTTGTCTCCTGCCCCTGTTCCAACATCTCTAAATCAATAGGGCCAAACATCCCAATCATGCGTGCAAGGATCGTCACAATTGAATCGTTTGGAAACAGCACCTGGCAAACACATAATTCACTAATTACAGGATGTATTTTTTTGTTAAATTGGTAGCAAAGAAAATCATCAGAATGAACAGTCATAGAGAAAACTCTAAATTGGCATGGTACTTTAAAGCAAGCATCTATGACAATGAGTTTTAACTTCAATTAAATAACATACATGAAGCAAAACAAAGACATACTTCCCCAGAGCATAGCTCAGCCAATATACAGCCAAGAGACCAGATGTCAATCCTTTGGTCATATGGAAGGCCTAGGATTACTTCAGGAGCTCGATAGGAACGGGATTGTACATACAGGCACAAGTTGTCTGTCAGAAAGCAACTGCTTCCAAGATCAATAACCTTTATCTCACATCTTCTGTAACTTTTGATAAGAATATTTTCCGGCTTTAGATCACAGTGAATAATTCCCAAGTGATGCAAGTACTCCAATGCCTCCAAACATTGACGGGTTATAACCTGTGAGAAGGAAATAAAATTTTTGAAGCATACCATTTAAGTTTCATGCTTGCGGTAAAATGCCTAAATAATTGCTCATTAACATACACAAAAACTTCATTGAGAAAATCTATAAATCCGGTGTAACAAATATGGACTGTGTGAATCAAAGGCACTCGTACCGTCAGACCAAGGCCGGCTCAATGGCAAGGCCATTNTTGTTTTCCTCGAATCCAGTCCTGTAGATGGCATAACCCATGACTACAATTGATTGCTACATCTCAACCCAGAACACAAGATTCAAATCTCCAATAAAACAAAGAACTAATTGAATGAACATTTTGATGACTAGAATCAACTTCTAATGATCTTATGCTCCCCAGTTAAAACCAAAATTCAATCCAAACAAATTGAGGAAAAATTGCTGGATGAAAAAATCAATTTATTGAAGACTAGAAATTTAGAATTGATCAAGATGCAACCAAAAGTAAAAGAAGAAAATTTCCAACGAACCTGTTTTTCCTGTGTATGATTCGCAGGTCAAATACTTCATATTCATCCTCATGAGTATCACACATTAAAAGATCATCAATAAAATCCTCCCCTTCTGCAGCAGCTTCAGGCTTGCTGGGTTCTGACTTCACTTTTCCACCATCTCCAAACTCATAGCTGTCAATTCCATTTGGTATGAAATCTTTCTCAGAAACCTTAACATTAAAGTGATGGGAATCCTTAAACCCTTCAACCCAGTCATTCGAGCAGCCCCTTTTAGCAGAGTAGCCAGTCTTCCTTATTTTATCTTGTCCAGCAGCACCACAGTCAGTGGGAATATCCCCTACAACCTTTAACTGAGAACCTTTCAAATCAGTTTCTTTAGAGCTCATGTAGCTGTTATTTGCAAGATTGTCACCATAAAATCCTTCAGCTCCTACACTGTATGTATAAATGGGGGCTAGACAATCATAAGCGGTAATACCTTTGGTTTTCTCCTGAATGCATCCTCCAGGGTCATACTTTCTATCAAAATTATCATAATCCACCATATGATCCTCATTTTCATCATTTAAGGGATCAATGTAAAAAAGACATTTCTCTTCCAGTGGATTCCCATGTTGCTTCTCATTCTCTGACATCATGACAAACTTATCCTCACTTGGACAGCCAAAGAAGTCTGGTCCATCAAATAAGGGAGTCATGAAGTCGCCGTCATCTTTCTCATCATACCAAAATAGGTCATTTTGCATATCAAAATCATGATAATCGCGTGCTGTGCCAAATTGAGATAGGTTTTCTGATGAGGCTTCAGAGGTATCATGAGATGTTGACCGAACTCCATATGGGTTTATGAATTCTGTAATGATAAAAACTTTTTGTGAGTGCTACAGGGTGAAATAAGAAAAAGAGAGGAAAAATGGGAAATATGATGAATAATAGGAAAACAAATTAGACACTTAGTTTGAAATTTAACAAGTCTGGCGATACGGCGTTTCCCGACTCTTTTGTTGAAAGAACATTTGAAATGCAAATATCAGACAAGCATAAGTGACAGAGCAACAGTGGCAATCAGATTGATGGTTTAAAATTTTAAATCATAAAAGAGAAGCCTAAAGGTAAGTTTCAGAAACTACATGGCGATGAAGTTTCAAGTGTTTGAGTAATTATAGAAAAGAAAGTGGTAGCAATGGAGTGGTAGTGGAGAAAAAAAATTCTACCCCATTTCTAGAGTAAGAAACCGAAGATAGACTACAGTAAAGTGAGATCACAAAATCTAACCAGGCCTATCTGAGTGAAGAATCTCACTCTCGACAACAGATTATAAGTACACAACTTGACATATAAGAGGAAAGTGGTGGAAAAAATGAAGTTGACTAGCAAGACCAAGAGAACAATTAAAGTTGACCATCCCGATAAAGAGATCAATTCTCTTGCTATGCAAAAATGCCGCTTTGGTTGCCAATTCATTAAAAGATATATGCTAAATGAGATTTTGTATTGTGAACCTGCTTGGATAGAGTATCAGTGGCGTGCTCATCGGCATCAATTAACATCGGAACAATTTGTTAACCAAATACTGGAAGATCATCGGACCATAAGTTCCTTTGATCAAACAAAGCTACAATTCGATTCTTGAGCCATGATATTCCATAATTGGTACCAGAAAAAAGCAAAAACATCCATTCGACTGAATCGAATTAATATACCAGATTAGCATGTGTGAACTAAAACATCGTTTCGTTTCTTTTGTTGTCATCGGTTATCTTGGAAAACAGACAGAAGGTTAAAAAAGTAATCGAAAAGGCAAGAATTTCATGCTTACTGAGCACGCTGTACCACAATGATAAACAAAAACTCAATCCAAGAACAAACACCTGAAGAACACACATCCGAAGTGGAAGACCCTAAGCTCACGAACTCGTCGTCCCCGGACCTAGANGATAAGAAAAAGAGAGGAAAAATGGGAAATATGATGAATAATAGGAAAACAAATTAGACACTTAGTTTGAAATTTAACAAGTCTGGCGATACGGCGTTTCCCGACTCTTTTGTTGAAAGAACATTTGAAATGCAAATATCAGACAAGCATAAGTGACAGAGCAATAGTGGCAATCAGATTGATGGTTTAAAATTTTAAATCATAAAAGAGAAGCCTAAAGGTAAGTTTCAGAAACTACATGGCGATGAAGTTTCAAGTGTTTGAGTAATTATAGAAAAGAAAGTGGTAGCAATGGAGTGGTAGTGGAGAAAAAAAATTCTACCCCATTTCTAGAGTAAGAAACCGAAGATAGACTACAGTAAAGTGAGATCACAAAATCTAACCAGGCCTATCTGAGTGAAGAATCTCACTCTCGACAACAGATTATAAGTACACAACTTGACATATAAGAGGAAAGTGGTGGAAAAAATGAAGTTGACTAGCAAGACCAAGAGAACAATTAAAGTTGACCATCCCGATAAAGAGATCAATTCTCTTGCTATGCAAAAATGCCGCTTTGGTTGCCAATACTTCATTAAAAGATATATGCTAAATGAGATTTTGTATTGTGAACCTGCTTGGATAGAGTATCAGTGGCGTGCTCATCGGCATCAATTAACATCGGAACATTTTGTTAACCAAATACTGGAAGATCATCGGACCATAAGTTCCTTTGATCAAACAAAGCTACAATTCGATTCTTGAGCCATGATATTCCATAATTGGTACCAGAAAAAAGCAAAAACATCCATTCGACTGAATCGAATTAATATACCAGATTAGCATGTGTGAACTAAAACATCGTTTCGTTTCTTTTGTTGTCATCGGTTATCTTGGAAAACAGACAGAAGGTTAAAAAAGTAATCGAAAAGGCAAGAATTTCATGCTTACTGAGCACGCTGTACCACAATGATAAACAAAAACTCAATCCAAGAACAAACACCTGAAGAACACACATCCGAAGTGGAAGACCCTAAGCTCACGAACTCGTCGTCCCCGGACCTAGAGTTCGACCTCGAAGATTCACCATCATCAGGAGGAATCCCCGATCCTCGGAGAGTCGACGGAATTCTCACCGGTGGGGGAGGGGGCACCATTGGGAAGAAGAACTTCTCGAAATCAAACGAACCCAGTTCACTCTTTTCAATCATATCCTCTTTGAGAGCAGACTCGGCCTCCGAGAACCCGTTGTTCCTCAAGAACTCTAGCACTGCCTCGACGTCTGAGACCGCCATGAACGTGAAAAGTCAAATGTGAAGTGTAAGCTGAGGGAGAGAGAGACGTGAGGGCATGGGAGTTAAGTGAATTAGGAGGGGTAGAAGTGGAAACTATAACATGGTTCAGGGCTTGCATGCTTCTATGAGACTCGAGTTCTAAAAGGCTCAGCTTTCTCTCTTTCTATGTCTGCTGTAAAACACAAGCTACGGGAAGGGAAGGGGTTGCGTCTTACCAACTTTGACAAGTGAGAGGTGTGGGTTTTGGGGGTTTTTGCTCAGTGGGGCCGCAACTGCCTCGAGCGATTGACACGTGGAAATTATTCTATCTAATCGTTGAAGATGATATTATTTATTTATTTATTTATAATTGTTATTATTATTTTGCTAACAGGGTTTTTATGGTGGTAAAAGAAAAGTGGGACGTCGGGACCGTTTGATTTTGACCTTTCTGCACTTTCCAACTGGGAGAATTTCACACCGAAAAAATAAATTAAAGAAAGGAAGAAAAATCTTCCAATATGATGTGATTTTCCCCTTTTCTTTGCTTTATGCTTGTATTTTTTTTTTAACAAATTTGTGGTTTTTTTTTTAACTAGACAGTTATAAGCTTAATTAAGAATACCTGTATTAAAATATAGTGAGGAGACAAAGTTTGGTGATTGGCTCCATTTTTAGATATACAATTTAGATAAGATGTTTTGAATAATAGTTGAATAAAATATTATTAAAATATATTTATTAGTATTATTTTTATTTTAAAATTTGAAAAAATTAAATTATTTATTATATTTTTATATAAAAATTTAAAAAAATTATAATGATTAAAACGAGATGAGATAGGAAATTTATATAAACAAACCGATCCGTTTAAGTTTCGATTTCGGTTGAAATGTCGTGTCTAATACCTATCTATTACTCCATACGCATTGGATTATACGGAAGGCTTGTCGTCTTCTTTTGGTTGATATGAATAAATAAATCAACGGAGAAATATGTCATCGAAAGGAAGTGAATATATCAACCAATGGGAAAGTTGTATGAATGGAAAAAGAGAACGTGTCACTTTAAAGCAAATATAATAAATAGAAGTGGATATTCGTAACTTGGTCTCCATATTTAAATGGAATGTTCAAAGAATGTACCCTACTACAAATAAAAATTATTGCCTGATGAGTTTGGATTAAAAAACAGTACAAATTTATTTTATTTTATAAAATTTCTTTATAACTAAATTATTATTATTATTTTTATCTTGTTTCCAGTTTGAGCAAAAAATATCAGGAAATTTGTATACAGCTTTCTCGAATATGTCATTGAAATTATGATTTTTTTTTTTTTAAATTGAGGGGTGAAATTATGATTTATGAGGTGCAACCCCAGGGTTTTGGATGATGAAAATAGTAATACGACCCACCGCAGGCCATAATGTTGCTCCTACACAAGCAGGACACAGCTTTTTTCACTTTCTAGCTTCTTTTCCATGTGACCATCGTAAAGAATGATTAACCACTTTTTCTTTCTCTTTTCTTTCCTTTCTCTCTCTCTCTCTTCTTATTATTCTTGCTTCTATTCTTTTCTCTCTCTTTTTTTTTTTTTTTGAGCATCTACTGTTCTTGTTTTCAATTTTCAAATTCAAATGAACTGTTCGTTCGTTCGTACGTACGTACTTGGTGAGATCACAATCGCAAAGTCTTTTATTTTTGCAAGAACTAGGTTTATATTTAATTCACATTAATGAAAATCTCACCACATTAATAAAATTGTGAAGTGAGGTGAGCAATGCGAATCAGTTCGAATTTGTTAAGTGATAAATGGTCAGCATCAACCATCAACTCAGAGAAAAAAAAAATTATGAAAACAGGGTATCAACTTGAGAAATTATTAGCTTTTTTAGAGGGGTTGGGTCCAAGTTAGGACCCTCTTCTGCTACCAAACTTATTTTATAATTTATTTTTCGGGTGGGATAAGGAACCGACCCAATCTGATTTTGGGCACGTTTCATTTTTTTTTTTTTTTAAAAAGAATTATTCATGTTTAATTTGAGTGCAAGCCAGGCATGCATCTGTAAAAATTTTTACTTGCAGAAGGTGGGTAAAGGGCTTTTAAGATTTTAGAGCTGGAAATCACATATTATATACTTTTCACAGGATACCTCGAAATTATAATGATCACGATAGATGTCCCTTAATTCATATATCTATCATTGTTTTAGCTAATATTCAATTAATTTTCATTTGATTATTTGCTATAAATAGTGAAAATGCCCAACATGATTCAAGTGGCCAAGTTTGAAACGAAATTGATGTTTGCCTTCGTTGTTCTTGTTCTTTTTATTTGTTTTTATTTTTAAATCTTTTACAATTATATTATTTAAAAGGCAGCAACCAGTTTCATTCATCTTGTGAGGTCAAAACTCATAAAAGCATCTTTGGATTCCCATATCTTGAAGCATCTTTGAAAAAAATGGACAAAAGTTGAAGGTTTCCAATTTCCATCCACAATGAAAACGACTCTCGAAGAAAACTAACAACAATTTCTAGAAGGTAGATTTCTAAGCCAGGTTGAGGAAGTAATAGTAATTCCACATTTCCCAGTACCATTCCCAAATTAAAATATAGAATTCTATTGGCTCCAGCGAATTTCCAACTCCAATTTGTGAAATCCGGGACTGAGCTGCTTGCTGGTCTTCTGTGGCCTAAAATATGTCGTTGAGGATAAGTGAAACGTGGAGGATTTTTCTCACGAAGCTTCCACAAAAGGGCTCATTTATATTTGAAGGAGGGACCACGATCGGGTCGAAACAGTGAGGATAATTGGGGTGTTAAATGGGCGCAGTAAGTAAGCCTTGGATCTGTATGGTGTGTCTTTGAGAGAGTGCAATGGTTTTGCATGTAGTCGTCGATTTCGATGCTGAAGTGCGTTTTTGGCGTTTTTAGTTTGCAAAACGACAAGGTACATGAAAAGATCCCAAAAGTCCATCTCTACGGCCGAACCAATTTGGAAGCTCACTCCCAACAACAAAAAGAAACGTAATATATATGTTTAGTGCTTTCGTCTCTTTCCACAAATTTTTGGCATAATATGTTACTGCACTGAAAGGACAACAAGGTTCTATTGCTGAAACTTGGGGGTTGAAAATTTAGAGTGCTCGAGAAGCCATCTTAGCTCTTTGGAATGATATTCATAGGATCCTTTTCAGATCCACAGCATTCATTTGGAGCAATCTCAAAATTCTTATATGAACAAATGATTGGGTTTCCAAAAGTACATCTTCGAGTATGGGCACATTTAGGCTCAGTTGGGGAGTGATAAGGGTGTAAATTTAAACCAGTAAACCGGATCGGACCGGACCGATTTTACCGGTTTTGAACCGGTCCGGTCCGGAACCGGTTTCTAAATTCCATAAACCGGCCGGAACCAGTCCGGTTCCGATTTTAGGATTTTTCGGATCAGACCGGACCGGACCGGTTTATATATATATAAATTAATATTTTATATATAAGTTTTATTAAAAAATAAAATTATAAAAAATATTTTTTATATATTAATATATATAAGTTTTATATATAATGTATAATTAATAAATTATATTATTATTAATATAATTATATATAAGATAATATTATTAAAAAGTAAAAGTTTAATCTTAAAAATGAAAATTTAATCAATTATAACATAAAATATTAATCTTAATTCTTAAATATCAACATTTGTAATATACTAGACTATATAAATTTATAATATATTAATAGGCACTAGGCAACAAATTTCCATAAATTTATAAATTATATAGAAAGTAGAAACTAGAAACTATTAAATCTCTCAAATTTTTAATTTGAGAAATGCTTTAGTGATAAATAAATTCTATAAATTAATTAATTTAACAAACTGACGTAACTTACTATGTTATATTAGATTATAAAAATATTTTTATTGTAAAATAGATCTAACATAATATCATATAAAATATTCATGTCAATATATTATATAGCTATACTAATATATAGTTTATAATTAATACTAATATATAGCTATACTAATATATATAACTATAGTAAATCACTATAATTAATACAAATATATAGCTATACTAATAGTCTAATATTAATACTATTATATAGTCTAATAATTTATATAACTATACTAATATATAAGTCTATAACTATTTAACTAATACTAATAGTTTAATATAGAGTCTAGACTAACTTATACTTATACTAACATAGTTACCCTTATACTAAATCACTATAATTAATACTAATATATAGCTATACTAATAGTCTAATATTAATACTATTATATAGTTTAATAATTTATATAGCTATAGCCTATACTAATATATAAGTCTATAACTATTTAACTAATACTAATAGTTTAATATAGAGTCTAGACTATAGTTATACTTATACTAACATAGTTACACTAAATCACTATAATTAATACTAATATATAGCTATACTAATAGTCTAATATTAATACTATTATATAGTCTAATAATTTATATAGCTATAGTCATTAATATAGACTATAGTTATTAATATAGACTATAGTTATACTAAATCACTATAACTAATACTAATATATAAGTATATAACTATACTAATATTATATTAAATGTATTACAAATTTAAAAAAATTTAACTATCATTTATACTATTATTATTATACTAATATGTAATATAACTATACTAATATTATTATATATTATTAATTTCCGATAACTAAATCCAGACGGTGCCGTTTTCCTAAATTACTAAAAGTCTCTGTCTACCCTAGGATTCACATTTCACACGCCGCTCACTCTCTCAGTCTCTCATCCAGTCGTCCTCACTCCCCGAGTCCCCAACCTCAAGTTTCAACTCTGTCTCTCGGACTCTCCCCAGTTCCTGAATCTTGCCCCAGTTTTAACTTCTCACTCACTCTGTTCTCACTCTCAGCTCCCTTCTCTCACTTTATAAAAAGTTGTAATTATTTATTTGAAAATTTTGTATTTTAATTATATTTTGAGAATAATATAAGATGAGATAAAATGAGATGAGATAATAATTTTATGTCTCTTCCCATGCTCCAAACCTACCCTAATGTGATGAGAGATAATGCTAGAGTACCTACGCCTCGTTTGTTTTCATAAAACATCTCATCTCATCTTAATTTCATCATTACACTTTCTCAAATTTCAATACAAAATAAAATAAATAATTCTACTTTTTCAAATCCATCTCATCTTATCCAATCTAATCATTACAACTTTTTCAAATTTCAATACAAAGTAAAATAAACAATTCAACTTTTTCAAATCTCAAAATAAAAATAATATTAAAAAATATATTCTAACAATACTTTATTTAACTTTTTAACTTTAATCTCAACTCATCTCTAAAACAAACGAGGCTAAATGTTTCCGACAAATGTGCACACCAGTACAAATGAGTTTTTTTCTTTTCTTTTTCTTTAAGCATTTTTTAAACATCTTTAACCATTAAAAAAAATAAAAATATATAAATTTACTAATAGTCACTTCTTCAACTATTAAAATATATATATATATATAAATAGACACATTTGATAGACATATTTGATAGTCATATTATTTTTTTCCTTAGGATGAGACCCTCTTCTGCTCTTGACCCCATATTCCCACGCAATCTAACATATACTATTTGTGCACACGTATGTGTTTATAAAATATAAATGCGTATTGTCCTTCTTCCTTCCTTTATCACGGATAGGATCATGAATCTTCCACTTCTTTCTTTCGTTCACTGTCAAGAGGGACCCTTAAAAATAAGAATTACTGATACTAAACTACAAAACAACGGGTGCATTGGTGACATTTCCTTGTCTGCACCGATAAAGAAACATATATACAACATCAAGGAATCTGCCCAGCCACCATATCATCTAGCTAGGAAATCACAACTTATTGTAACTACTTTTCAGAATATTCATATGAGGAATTTTTTGTAACTTTTCTAATGCGCTTTTCCATTCAATAATGCTTCTTCCTAGAAGATAAGAACCCAGAGCTTCAAGAGAATGTGGAACTCCTCCAACATAACCCACTGCATCAATCGAAAGCTGTAAGAAACCATCTTTTGGATGGGCCATTCTAAAGGCATGCCAACTGAAAAGTTGAAGGGACTCCTCAGGATTCAATTCCAGTACCTCGTATTTCTCATTTACTCCCAGCTCAGTAAGCAAATGTTCATCTCTTGTCGTAGCAATAACTCTACTTCCTGGAGCCAACCACTCAAGGTTTCCAACTAATGAACTAAACTGGTTTAAATGATCCACGTCATCAAGAACAATAAGAACTCTTTTGTGACAAAATCTTTCATTGATTCCTCCATCAACATTCCCAGCTTTCAAGTTCTTTGTTTTCAAGATATCAGAAACAAGTTGTTCTTGTAAATGAATTAAACCGTCAGGTTGTTGTGAAATTTCTTTAATCTTTAGAAGACAACTGCTTCCTTCAAAACGATTACATATTTCATTATAGACAGCTTTAGCTATGGTTGTTTTACCGATTCCACCTATCCCATAGATACCCACAACACGAACACCACTTGTTCCAATATTTAATAAAGCTTTCATCTCTTCAACACGAGAATCTATTCCTACAGGGTGGACAGCAACATGCAAGCAAACTTGGTTTACTTTACACAAAATTTCTTCAACTATCTTCTCAATAAGCATTGATTCAAACCTGATCATCATAATTCAAATAGAAATTAGCACAATAAAATAAGCACAAGGAAAGAAAAAGAAAAAAGATTATGTCTGTATCGTAAATAATTGAGTTGTCTCAAACATATAAAATATATCATTTAAATATGTTTCTCTGTAATTTCTTGTCCAATACATTGGCATGCCGCATGACATAGCCCCCACTTTTTCTTTTTCTTTTCTTTAACCGTTTCAGGGAGAATATTGTCACAATATTATTTCTCTTGTATATTGCATTTTATCTGAAAAGCCACCAAGACTTAAATATCTAAAACCAACATCTGTTTTAATATCTAGATTTATACAGGAGAAGTAAGGTTCTAGGGCATGAGATATCACACTCACATTGGCAGATGGAAAAGATTTGACTAACTGTTTTATTCTCTGGGATGAACTAAAATTGTTGTTGACTTCGTCTTGGTGGATAGAGTTGCAATTATTCAAACACCATCTATCACACTTGCCAAAAATTGTTTATTCTTTTTAATGGGATAAATAATAATAATTTAAGATATCCAGTTACAATGATTACGCAGGGATTGTCAAAGGGAAATTATGCACATTAAAGACGATGCAAGCATGCCCAAATTAGTTTGAAATCCTTTAAAATGGTCAGATTTAGATTAAATTTGATTCAAAAATAAATTTAGAAATTTCTCCAAAATTTATGAAATAAAAAGAATTGAAAATTGGGCAAAAGGAAAAAAAAAACGCATAAAGAAGCAGAAGAGACTGTAGCATTATACCCATTTGCATCATTCTGAAGATCCAAGCCGGAAACATTTGCAGCTTCGGTAAGAGCTTCTCTCCACTTCTGCACCCTCTCCATCTCAGCCTGAAACCGCTTTTCATGGCTAACGAATGCTTCAGCAAAATATTGGGTCTGTTTTCGGACATCTCTGGGAATCACATCAAAAAATATGGGAAGAAGAGTGTGGCTCAGGGCACTCTTACAGCGCACGATCTCCACAAGCTCATCAAGGCACCAACTAGAAGAAGCATAGTCTTTTGAGAAAACGACAATGTAAATTCTGGATCCTTGAATAGCATTGATCTGTTCACTAGAAATGTGCTCTCCTCTTGGAAGCTCGTCTTCATCTCGAAAGGTGTGAATTCCAGCTTGCTTTAGGGCACTGTACAGGTGGTCAATGAAGTTCTTGCGGGTGTGTTCACCACTGAAACTAAGGAAGACATCATGGCTCCAACAACGATTGGGAGGGGATGAATGGGTCTGAGAAGCCATGAAAAAGGAGAAGCTTTGTTGTAATCAAGCTTGTCTGGAAAAGGAGATAAACCTTATGTGAGTAACAGAAACGGTGGAGCTAGGCTAGCGGATGGAGCATAATTTAAATTTAATATATTTACAGCATATTTATTTTTTGTCTTAACTAATTTGGGAAAACATAATATATAATATTTGGCATAATTGTGAAGACATAATAAGTATCCTAGGCACCATGGATGACCTATCAAACTATGTTTGGTAGTCGCCTTGCAACACGTGAAAACTTGCGGAATACAAAATTGAGGGTACATTTTGTAAGAACGCCTCCCCTCGATCGGATCCCTCCTCGTATCCCAGTTATTGTGGAGAAATTTTCCAGTTCCACATATCAAAATCATCTGGAAATTACTAGGACCAAAGTGAAACACTACACATAACTAAAGCTTTGAATTTCCAATGCGAAGTGACAAGATTGACCAGGACCCAGATCATGTGTTTTCCGAATTGCAAAAGAAACCCAAAACGAAACTCTAGATCTGATTTTTTGAGTTTAGAAAACTTCGAGATTGATCTGTCCAGAAAGTTTTGGGATACAGGTGAAAATATGGTACAAATGCTCGATTTGTATATAGATAAAAGATCATCGAGATAAAATAAAACGTAGATGCAACTATAAAATATAAATATAAAAAGAACCCAGTTGAAATTTCCAACTCTATATAAACACTGCAAGTTAAGAACAAGACAAACCAACCGGAAAAATAATTGTTCTTTGCAAAGTGGAGAAGGAACGGCCGAAGACGAACCAGTACTGTCGTTCATGTTGCCCGAGTGATTCGATCATTCGAGACTTGGGGCCTGGGGCGTGTTCGCCGGGGTTGGGTTGGGGCGAGAAAGGGACGGCTTCGAAAGTTTTTTAGGGAGAGAGAGGGCTTCTGTTCTAGCATTTGGTTGACCTTGGTTTGGTCTGGTCAGATTTTCATCGACACGGAGCGTTTCGTTTTATAATTTTTTTTTTATACATGGGGTGGGGATTCTATCGTTAATCCAAAGATGTTGGCCGTTATATAATTTTTTTGAGAAATTCTAAATACAGTCGTGAGTGTGCAAGTGGCGTGCAGTCGTTTTGATAAAAAGTGAATAAAGATAAAGTTTATTTGAAAAAAAATTAAGTTTTTAATAACAGACTCCAGTCATTTTCAAAACGACTGTATGGCGTTTGCGTATTTCACGACTGTACGTAGAATTACTCAATTTTTTTATGATATCAGTTGGGCATATTTGCGCAGGGACCATTGAACAAGCCCGTATAAAGCCCATTGGATACAAAAGGAACACACTCCCTAGAAATATAAGGCACACGTGGCATCATTAGGAACAAAAGTCATGAATAGCAAATGTGGAGTTCTCATCCGATTATGCTAACTGTACTAATGTACTAAGAATTTATATATTTACAATATTTTTTCATCTGTATATTACTTAATTTTATTTAAAAATAAAACATAAAAAAAGAAAATTTGTGAAAAGTCATATGTTTTTTTTTTTTACACTTTTTTGTGAGTAAAATACAATTTTCCAATCTCAAAACATTCAGTACAGACACCCCTTAAGATTACGAGTCATTTAAGTTGAACAGCCAGATTTAATTAAAAGATCTTGGCTCCCTTGGCCATTATAAAATGTTTTGAATAGTAACTCCAACGGAAACATTGATGTCTTCAAACTTTGCATTGTTTTTGACAAGCCACATTTCAAAAAAAAAAAAAAAGATGACACTTAGAGAACAGTACATCTTCAAAATTTGAAAAATTATAGATAAAATGATCTGTATTGGCTTCTTCAAAAAGTAAAAGTTTAAACTATTAGTTATAGTAATTTTAAGTATATCTTCAAATTTGAAGATGTATTATTCATCTTCAAAAGTAATATTTATTATAAAAATTATCTTAATTGCTTTACTTTTTAGTTTTCATTTCCCATACTTTTCACTTCCCTTGATCGTCCTTTTACTTTTATTTTTGTTTTTAGTTTTGAAATATGTGAAGAGTAAATATTATTATTAATTAACATATAGTTAGTGTAATTGTAAAATATATAAAAAAATTAAAAATATTATTATTAAAAAAAAATATTATATTATTATTTTGATTAATTCAATGTGGAATTATAATTAAAGAAGTTTTGAATTTATAAAAAATATATATTTTTATCAAATTTTAAAGATAGTTTTGATAAACCAGTGTCAATGCTTTAATTGGGCAAGCAAGAGCTAAATGCCATTGCTTTGCTTTAATACCAACTTGCAACTTGGAGACACATACTCTCGCACGTACCTCCATACCCATGTCGAAAGGGAATTGCAGTGTTCATAAGCCCACTGAATTAGAAGATGTCATAGAGCTACAGAATTTTCCTTGGCAAGGCTAGTTAGTTACAAGAAATTGAAGAAACAAACCAAAGGAGCAGCACGAGCGATCGTTCCATCAGAAACGCGTATTCTCGACTCGTTTGAATAAATCGGTGAGATTGAGATAATTTTATATGAGTTAAATAAAATATTATTAAAATATTATTTTTTAATATTATTATTATTTAAAAATTTAAAAAAATTAAATATGAAATAATATAAAATGCGATGAATTGAGAATATTTTTATATCCAAAGGGATATAGAGCGGATATAGAGTGTTTATGTAATAAAGTAGATATAACTCATCCCAATTATCGTCTCGTCTCATCTCCTCACTCGAAGAGTCCGAATTAAATAAAACCAACACTACTTGTACAACCATTATTGAAAAAATCACAGTTCAAAGACGAGGGAAAAGAATCAAATTTCAAAAGCTGAAGGGGGGATCTTCGTTGCAGACCTTCTGGGCCAGATTATATATATATATAATATAATCATCTTCATCATAAAAAGGACTTTCATTCTTATGCTTCGGCCTCCATCCTCGACCTTTTAGGGCAACTTTCTTGAATAGACCAGTCATTGCTTGATCCTGCCTCATGCTCATCACGACCCCTCTTCATACACATCATATCCAATGCAGTATCGGCACAAGTAACAAAATCGACGTCTTTGACCAAACTTCCTTGTTCATCTTCATCTATAACATCTGGCTCTGCCTCCTCAATTAATCTTAAATACATTCCACACTCCTTCACTTCAAAGGCTTCTCCAAAGTCGAAGGACACATTTATTTCCTTTCCACTTGCCAACCCAGCTTTGAAATTTGACATGGGTATGGAGGTCATAAAGGTTGTTCCCTCCCGGAGTTCATCAAACCAATGTGATTGATTAGTAAAAAAGCGGCTCTTAATTTCAAAAGAGCGTACCACGGGCTCAGCTGTGGTTTCTTTCTTGGGTGCAAAAACAGCGCAAACATCCACCCCCACGATTTTACCCTCTGAAAGTGGAGGTACATGACAAGAAATCGAAGACCCAACTCTCTTATGGCTGAACCGATCTGGAAAGTCGCGACTAGGGTGAAATGGATAACCCCACTGGCTCTGCAAGTTTGAGGGCTGCAGTCTCGAAAAAAGAAAAAATAATTTACAACAAAAACGAATTAAGATAAATATTATTTTTCATTCAATATTCTATCATTATTAATCATGCCTGTCATCATTAATCACCATCTATATTGGTTTGAATATTGAGATGAGATAAGATAATTTTATATGAGTTGAAGAAAATATTATTAGAATATTATTTTTTAATATTATTATTTTGAAATTTTTAAAAATTAAATTATTTATTATAATTTATATAAAAATTTTAAAAAATTATAATGATGAGATGAGATGATTTTTTTATTCAAACTGCCTTTAAAATGTGTTATACGATGGATGTGATTCAGATGACAAAATATGCGATAGAAAAGTATGATTGCTTTAAAGAAATTTCACATCTTTAAAAAGAAAAAAAAAAAAACAGAGAGACAAAACCTGGAAAATATTCTTTGAGAAAAAATATGACACATTGTAGCCCTCGTCCGTGTGAGTGATTGCAAATTGTAGCTTCTCCAAACCTTGAATCTCAACCAGATTGTTGCACTCAGATAGGCTAATCGACGACCACTGTTTCAGGTTGAACAGATTTGAGACTCTTTCCAATGATGTGCAGCGAGCTGCTTTCAACTCGGTTACACTTGTGGGAAGTTCTGAAATCGATTGAAGACTTGTACAGTCATTCAAACGAAGTTTAGCTAACTTAGGAAGGCGACTCATGCAGGGAGGTAGCTTTAAAAAACTGTTTGCTGATAAATCCAACTCTTCAAGTGAAGATAAACTCCCAAAATCAATGGGAATCCCGTCTTCACGTAAACTGCAGTCACTGAGATCCAATTCTCTCAAGGAACATAATCCAGAAATTGAAGCTGGTAGCAAGTTCGTGGGGTTCGAACTTGGTAATATCCCAGATAATATTCGTGAGATCCAAGATTCCGAGGCTTGTCCTTTGCATCCAGATAATGTTAGAGTTTGGAGATTTGTCAAAAGACCAAAGGAGGATGGGAGTCGCTTAATTGCAGTTTTATCTGCACGCAACTCCCTCAGAGCCATCATATACCCGAAATCCTCCGGTAGCATAGTAAGTTTTGAACAGCCGGACAAGTTGAGAGTTTCAAGAGATTTTGAGTTAGAAATGCTTCTTGGAAGATTCCTCAGATTCTTGCATCCTTTCAAATTAAGTACAACAAGGCTTTTCAGATGTCCAATAGACTCGTGAATCTCAGTCAAACTAGTACAACCTTCAAGTATCATTATCTCCAATAGAGGGACTCGCAAGAAGTTCGGTGATTTGGTGAGATATATGGAATTGCTCATATTTAGGACTTTCAACTTGTTGAATATCTGCCAAATAAAAAATAAAGGTTAAGAAAACATTTAAAATTAAAAAAAGAAAATCCCTGATATCGAAACAAAAGGTATGTAAAATTTCTCATACTTTGATCTCCCTCCAAACTTGTTTGACATTACTATGCTGCATGTCAAGGACAGCAAGGCTCTCGAGTTGGAAATTTGGTGGTAAAAATTGCAGAGGACACTTGTGCCAACAAAGCCATTTGAGCTCTTTGGGAAGAAGTTCATAACATCCTTTGAGATATACACCATCGATCTGGAGTAATCTCAAATTCTTCATCTCTCTAAATGCTTCGGTTTCCAAATGTATATCTTCAAGTGTTGGCAAATTTAAGACGAGACCCTGCACTGCTTTTGATCCCTGACAATATAATTTAAAAAGTCATATATTGTATAAAGCTAGAACACCTTCAAACCGAAGGCAACCTTGATATTCTGATCACCATAATTCAAAACATACAGGTGTATGCGATTTACATTATTAAAATTGACAAAACATGATTGCATGCATCATTTTACCATCGTGAAGTATCAGTTGTTTACTTTTATATTTTTTGTGAGCATCTATCAGTTGTTTGCTTGAACTATGTTATGTTGCTAGAATATTTGAACTATGTTTATAAAATATAAATGTAAATGTCTTTTACCGTATGTTTGCGAAGCACATTTAAGACATCCTCATGAAACCATAATCTATTACGTTCGCCTAGATCATTGGGTGACTCTTCACGAACAATCTCTCTTCCCATGTCACGAATCAGATCATGCATTCTCAATTCATTTCTTTCATTAACTGTCAGGAGAGATCTTTGAATGAGAATACTTATACCGATATCTGGAAAGAAACAACAGCCATCAAGTACTCTGTTGACATACTCTTTGTCTGTACCAATAAAGAAACATGCGATATCAAGGAATATGTCTTTCTCCGTAACATCTAGTGAATCAAAACTTATTCTAAGCTTCCCCTGAATCTGTTTGTCAGGAACTTTTTGTAATTTTTCTAACGTGCTTTTCCATTCAGTAATGTTTCTTCTTAATAAAGATGAACCCAAAACTTCAAGAGCTAATGGAAGTCCTCCAACATAACCCACCACATCAGTTGAAAGCTTTAGATACTCTTCAACTGGATCAGCCATCCTAAATGCATGCCAACTAAAAAGTTGAAGGGACTCCTCTTGATTCAATTCTTCAACCATATATTTTTCATTTACTCCTAGTAGAGTTAGCACGTGTTCATCCCTAGTTGTTGCAATAACTCTACTTCCTGGACCAAACCATTCGAATTCTCCAGCTAACGAATTAAGTTGCTTCAAGTGATCCACATCATCAAGAACAATAAGAACTCTTTTACGGCAAAATCTTTCTTTAATCAAATTTATTCCTCCATCAACATTGGAAATCTTCAAATTCTTCGTCTTCAATACATCAGAGAGTAGTTGTTCCTGTAAACATACTAAGCCATCGGGTTTCTCTGAAATTTCTTTGATGTTCAAAAGAAAACTGCTGCCTTCAAATTCAAGACATAGTTCATTATAGACAGCTTTTGCTATTGTTGTTTTACCTATTCCTCCCATCCCATATATGCCCAAAATGCGAACATCATTTGTTCCAAGATTCAATAAATCCTTTATTTGTTCAACACGAGAGCCTATTCCCACTGGGTGTGCGGCAACATGCAATTGAACTTTGTTCACTTTGCGCAAAACTTCTTCCAGGATTTTCTGGATGAACTTTGATTCATACCTGATCAATAATTTACATGCAAAGAATATTAGACAAGCACAAGAACAAAAAAAAAACAAGAAAGAACATTATGTAGTAATTAAGATACATCAAATTCATTAATGACCCGTTTGGATACAGGGTGAGGTGACCTAATCCCATTTTATCTAAATTTAATTAATAATCTCATTCCTATTCACAAACTATCTCATCTCATCCTTCCTCATTTAAATATATATATATATATATGTTAACGATACTTGGGGTCAGCTTTTATTAATTGCAAATCTGTACTGAGCTGCTGATGTCAGTTATTTATTTTAAATTGGTTTACACTTGTATAATTGGCTATTGGCTGTTTTGTCTTTAAAAAAATCTAATGATAAACTGACAGCAGTACTAAACTACGAGTTTTTAATGCACAAGTGAATGTTGCAAGAGAGCGCCTGGGAGCAGGATGAGGTGAAAAATAGAGTTTTACACCATCCAATCATAATTTGACACGTATGAATTTTAGGAAATGTAAACTATAATCGGTTGTAGAGAAAAAATTTCTCCCTTCCCCTCCGTATCGTCTTCCCCACCCCCCCGACTCTCTCTCTCTCTCTCTCTCTCCCTCCTCAGGCCAAAGTGAGGAACCTCAACCTTCAATCAATCTCCCTCGCGGCCTTCACTGAATCATAGGTACATGCATTGAGCCTAGCCATGGCTGCCAGATGCTGCAACCTATGCTCATGGACCCATGTCGCCTAACAACTAATTATTTCTGAACAAAGGAGCTTGACTTCGTTGAAAAGCAACAACAATTTATGATTTTACAGAGATGAATTAACGTGTCCAGAATTAATAATTTTGTCTCACTTGATAAGCTTTTTTATGGACTTGATAGCCTTGGTTTGATGAGATATATAGGTAGATTCATTAACCGATTACATCGACTGGAGGGAGAACGAAAGATAGGCTGGAGAGAGAGAGAGAAAGAGAGAGAGAGAGGAAGCCCTAGAGAAAGAAAAACAACCGAAATGCTGAGAGAATTGCGGAGAATGAGACAGAATTGAGGGTAATAGGCTACAGTCACACTCACGGTAAACAAAAGAAAAAGCTTACGTGTTCTATTTTCATTGAACGGCGTAAACTTTTTATTTACACCTTTGCCGGTTTGAAGCTTTTCTCATGTTGCAAATCATAGATTTTTTTAACAAAACCGTTTACTTTTGATTTTTTCAAAAATACTTATTTTGCTTTTTTGTTGGGTTGAATAACAACAATTTGAGATATAATATGGATTAGTAATTGATGAATTTAAAGAGAAACAACGATGATAGGGATTATGGAAGGAAAGGTCGTATTTTAAAAATAATAGAAGCATGCCCCAAAATTAGTTCGATTTTTTTTTTTAACCAATAAAAATATAGGTTCAATGGTGATTAGAAAATAATTTCGAGTTTTATTTTGACCTATAGATAATGAGATAAAATGAGATGATTTTAAATAAAAATTAAAAATTAAATAAAATATTGTATATTATTATTAAATTTAAATTTAAAAAATTTAAATTATTTATTAATTTTATTTTAAAAAATTATAAAGATAAGATGTAAATCCGCAGCATGGATTGGTTTATCAATCCAGCCTTAAACTTTGACAACCCGTTTTATCTCAACTTTAATTTCGTAGATCAAACCCATTTTATGAATTTTCTTAAAATACTTTAAAAATGAAAAAAAAAGAACAAAAAATTGCATGAAGAAGAAGAAGAGGCGGTAGCATGATACCCATTTGCAACGTCCCGGAGATCCCAGCCGGAAAAACTTGCTGCTTCAATAAGAGCTGCCCTCCACTTTTTTACCCTTTCCATCTCAGCCCGAAACCGTTCTTCATGCCTAACGAATGCTCCGGCAAAAGTTCCGATCTGTTTTCGAACATCAGAAGGGTTCACATCATAAAATATCGGAAAAAATATCTGACCCACGGTCTTTTTGCAGTGCAGAATCTCCACGAGCTCGTCAAGGCACCAACTAGAAGAAGCATAGTCTTTAGAGAAAACCACAATTGCAATTCTGGATGCTCGAATGGCGTTGATCAGTTCGGTAGAGATAAGCTCTCCCCTTGGAAGCTCTTCGTCATCTCGGAAGGTGTGAACTCCAGCTTGCTTCAAGGCGGTGTAGAGGTGATCGGTAAATTTCTTGCGGGTGTCTTCACCTCTGAAACTCAAAAAGACGTCGTAACTCCATCTAGGTTTGGAAGAGGATGGAAGGGTTTGAGCATCCATGAAAAAGGAGATGCTTTGTCGTGATCAAGCTTGTGGAAAAAGAGATCACTAACCCTGGGAGATATTAGGAAGATGATGGCTTGTTTTAAGCTATATTTTCTTTGAGGTATATTTTTTCGTAAATTATAACCCCTCATCGTTTTTATGTAAAATTATTTTTTATAAGATCTCAGGTGTGAAATTTTCATTTTCTTTTACTTTATTTACAAGTAATAAGGAAATTAATGCCATCACTGAATGTGCACAAGACACGGCCACGTGATTCATACAATAGATTATTATAGGATTGTAATCTTTCCATGTATAGCCTAGTTTTCTAAAGCTGTATATTCCTCTACCATACACGTGTAATTATATATATTGGAATAGACGACAGAAGTTTTTGTTGAGTGAGATTACAAAATTCCTATCTATCAATATTTGTTTAATAAGAGTTTTGTTATTTATAATTATTATATATCATACACTACTTTTTTTTAAACAAAATTTATTTTATTTTTTTTGAAATAATTAAATTGTTTTACTTATTATCTATATACTATATATTTAATAAAAAAAAATGGTGTGTTGAATGAGACTTATCAATAGAATTACAAAAACAAAAGTTAAAACAATGAGATGTATTTGACTTTGTGTACGCTACGAAGAAGCTAACACTGTACTGTACTTTTGTTCAAATAGAAGCAATAAAGAAAATATAATTTTTTAATATTGTATTTTCACTTTTTCCTAAAACTATGTTTGGTAGTCGTTTCGATAGACGTGATTCGTGAAAACTTGTGGATTCTGCGAGAACGCTTCAAACACGTCTCCTCGGATCCCTCCTCTCATACCAGTCACGGCAGTCAGACCTTTCCCTTTCCGGGGCCCCAGTCAAGGACTTGCACAACGGCTACAATCGTGCCGAGCCGATTTTTGAATAGTCGAGTTTGAATTCGAGATTTTTCTGTTTTATCTTTTTTTCCTGTTCAACTCTATAAGTCAAACTTTCAGATCAAGCTCGATCTTCAATATAAAAACGAGTTCAAGCCGAGTCGGCTCCCTCGACTTGTGTATTTTTTTAATTTTTATTTATATAAATTAATAAAAAAAATATTAGAGATAAAAAAAATACATGTTAGATATCTTAGGCTTGTTTAAAAAATGAGATAAAATAAAAATTTTGTGAATAATAATAAGATAGTTTGTAAATAGTAGTGAGATAGTTTGAGTTAAGTATTTTTTCGATTTTGAGAAATAAGAGAAAAAAAGTTGAATAACAAATATTATAAAATTAAAATATTAAAATTTTATAGTTTTATAATATTATTTTTGTTTAAAAATTTGAAAGAGTTAGAATTATTTTTTATTTTTTATTTGAAAGTTTAAAATTTTTGTAATGATTAGTTTGAAAATTTTGTATTTGAATTATGTTTGGGAATAAGATAAAATAAAATCAAATTAAAATTTTGTGTCTCATATAAGCCCCAAAACCTGCCCTAATTTTTTTTTTCATTATATCCATTTGCAATTTAAAGAATCAATAAACGGGCTAATGCTGGTAATTTAGAAATATACACAAGGTCCTTTAAAAAATTCCACAAAAGAAAAACAATTATTTACATTTTGGAAAAGTGAAAAAATAATAATAAGAGAAAATTTTGAGATAGGAAATCCATTTAAATCAGGGATATGAGTACATGCCCAATAGGATATTTGGAATTATTGTTCTACATTATCTCTATCAACATCAATGGTTAAAAGAATTATTTCAAATAAACAAAATACATGTAAAGAGACTTTAAGTCTAAACTACATCAAATTTTAAACTTTGACAGAATTCTAAATACATAAACTAATAGAATTTGTCATAGATTTTTACTTCATTGCATTCTTTAATCAAAATTATTTAACCATAGCAAATATGTTCAATGAGGCTTGACAAATAACACAAAAATTAATAGAAATCAATTTTGATAAACTTCAGTTCATACTATCGTGTTTCAATCATGTTCATAACTTTGATAAAACCTCAGTTTAAAATATCATGTTTCAAAATATCAATTATAATATGAAAGGACCCTACATATATACTCAAACAATATTTATAAAGTATTTTTACTCTCTTGCATACACAAGCTTGAATTTTGTATAATTTTAGAAAAGTATTACATTGCATGGCATCAATAAGCTTCAATTATGGCAATACAATTTTCGCCAATTCCAACTCCTCCTACAAATAAAATAAAAATAAAAATAATCACATACCTTTATACTTTAGAAAATAATGAAAACATTCATGAAAGTGATACTTACTTTTGGTTCTTTCTTAACTCCATGGCGTGCTCTAACCCAATCTGCTCTACATAATAGTATTTGAATCGTTTTAGTTGACAAAGATACCCGATATATCGATAACTATACCACTAGCACTAAATGTGGACTCTCAAGCAATTGTACTTATATGAATTGCTAATATGCCGCGTGCCATCTTAGACAAAATTTTGTATTTGAGATTATTGACTTTCTATCATTCTAAAGCATCAAACTTTGCATCAGTACCTTCCTCACATATGTAAACACCTCCTTCCAAATATACATCCAAGTCTATCATAATAGGTTGAAAAGTATCAATACTTCTACTGAAGGATTAGAATATTGATCGACTACTTTGCATGGTTCGTGTAACAATATTGGTGGAGCTGCTCAAAGAACCTACATTAATATTTTTTGCGCAATTTGGCTCCTAGCTATTGAATTATGAACTTGGACATACTCATCATTTAACTCATGCAAAACTTTAAAAATCACCTCACTATTATGAAAGACTTCAAACTTGGGATAAATTAACGAAAAACAAAACTTTATCAACACTAGTTTGTATCTTTGATTCAATACTGCAGTTATTGCCATTAACAAATTATATTCACCCCAATATTTCTCAAATTTCTCATCCATCTTTTTGTCATGGCTTGAATATATTATTTTCTATCAAAACTCTTCCTAGCCAGTAATTATTTCATCCTCCATACCTCAGGAAAAAACAAATTATAAGTTGGATAGACGCTTCCAAATATAATGTTGGTCACTTCATTAAAAACCTCTTGAATATCACAAACATTTTTAACTTTCACCCAATCTTCAACGAAGAAGATTTACTAAATAATAAAAAAAGAAAATTGTATACAAAATTATTTATACAAAATAGAAAAATTAAGCATAACAATAACAGAACTAATTATATATTGTGTCATGAATTATATTAGCAATGCAAAAGGCAAGCAATTCATCAAATCAACTCCTCAACAAATATATGTATTAAAGTTGCTTAAAAAATTCATAAAATTACAAACAATAGCACAAATTTATAAAATATATAAATACATACCTATAGTGGGTGAGATAAAACAGAATCTCTGTCATGTGGTCCAAACTTTGTGGAGCCAAGAGAATGAGACTCATAGGATGAATGAAACCCAAGAAATAAATTACAAATTGAAAAGATATATTTTTTCAATATGTAGAATAGGAAAAAATCACTTTAACCAAAAATAAGAAGCTATAAGCCTGTGGCACTCTAGATGGAAAACTTGAACAGTGAAACCCTCATCAATGACTATGAGTAGTGCGCAGATAAAAGATAGGGGAAATGAAAAAACTTTACCACCGTTATTGAAGAGTCTGCCTTTGTTAAGATAAATTCAATAAAAATAAAAGTTAAGAGAGAGTTGAGAAGTTTAAAAGACAACTTGAAATTCATACTTGATTCTCACAAAAAGTAATCAAATGTGTACATAATCTTAACATAAAAAAAATTGGATTTGAACTCTTTATCCAAGAAACAAAAGAACTGCTTCAAAAGCGCACATACCAAAAAAGCGCTAAAAAAATCATATTGATAAAAGATAAAACTTTATACATATAATTTTTATTAATTTTTATGTTAGAAAGACAAAAGTCATGCATACTTCTAAAGCAACATTTTAGTTGTCTTTTATGACAATTAAGCAAAGAGGAAAAGTATATTATAAAAATATTGTTAACGTCATCTTTCGCATATTTTTTGGTCAAGTTCCAGCAACTTAGGTTTTCAAAAAGGGCCTTGCACTGAGTAGAAAAGACTATGACTTTGAAAGGGCGGCTTAGGGGCCAGAGAACCTCCGGTGCCAAAGTTAGTAAATATTCTTAGAGGGTAACAAATAAGTAAAAGAGTCTAGAGATCAAATATACTTTTTTGGTACCTGGAACTCTCTATTTATACTGTGTCTGGGAGGGTACATATAGTATTTTTCCCACAAAATCCATACTTTCTTTTTGTGTCTGATGTCAGACCTTCTTTAATGCGGCATGGCTCTGCGTCGACTCCATAAATGTGGTGTGCAACTTAATCAACAGCGTCATTAATGTTGTGTGGTTCCCTAACTTCTGATCTTATTTATATGGTAGATGACCTGACGCCGATGAATTGAGGGTCCTCCGTGTTTCCCATGCGTTCTGTGCAAATACTATATCCGAGGGCGGCCACAGAGTGTCAGGTTGAGCTGTCTTGTTGGCTAGACGGTGCCTCTTCCTAGTAAACGTTCTGTTTCTTACTCGGATAGGGAAACCTTTGGGTCGAGTTTTTGGTCGAGGCCTGACAGGCCTTTCCTAGGAGGGAAATCCCCTTACAAGTATAATAAATAATATAATATTTTAAATATATATTATGAGTTAATAATTTAAATACTTATATAACTAAACTTATTAAATATATCCTAGATAGAATTAATAATATTTAACTACAGACTATAGACTATATCATAAACATTTTATACAATATATCAATTATAATATATAACTAGTTGACATATATTCATTATAACTATAAATTATATGTCTACATAAATTATTTATTAGTTATATATATATTAGCATCATGGTATGTGTCTCATATTATACATATTATATAATAATAAATAGTAACATCTTCTATATCAAATTATTAAGTCGTAACGACTAACTATTGTACAAATTATACCTTAATGACTTAAGAAGTCTTAAGTGCTTAACTAAATAATATATATGTATAGTATATTCATATATTCAATATATATGCATAGATGACTAGATATACCTAATTAGGTTACATATTATATATTTAAGTATAAAAGTTGATATGCTTATATATATATGTATATACACATAAAGATATATATGATAATATGCATATACACAAGGATGTAAACACACACACATACACACACACACATACAAAAACATATGTATGAACGAGCTTTAATCAAATCTAGCAAACGAGTCAAGTCGGGCATAAATGAGTGAACCTTAACGAGTTTTAGTGGAGTCTTGTCGATTCGAGTTTAATTGAGTACATGTCATTTACAAATCGAGCGCGTATTTGCTTTCACGAACGAGTTTTTTTTTTCATGAGTCGAGTTCGATTCGAGTTTAACCAAGTGAGTATAGAGCGGTCTTTCGAACAGACTGGTTCATTTACAGCCCTACAATTGCACACATACATATTCTTTTTCTTAAATAAAATAAAAACAAACCCCATCTCTCAAGTGGTAGAAAATTAGAAATTACTATGAACAAGCTCCAAATTTCAGATATGAGGTAAGTTAGCAAGATTAACCATAATCCAGAATATGAGTTGTAAGGGGTTTTTCCCCTTCTAGTGGGCCTGATAAGAGTAACTAAAATAATAAGAAAAGAAGGTATAACCTAAAACAAATAGGCCCCTCGACTCGGCCTGCAGGTAGACTCCCCTGGATGCAACCCCCTTGTGGGAGCATACTATAGTGGGGATGTGACTCGTTGTCCAGAAGATCCCTCAAACAACATCCAGCCATTGAGTATCTGTGCATGAGAACAAGAGCGGGAAGTAAGAGGGACTCTCGATCCTCTAACAAAGTGACATCAACGGACTACTGAGGAGACCAGCGGAGTAAGGCAAATCGGGAAACCATGCGGCATTAATGGCACCACTACCAGAATTACGAGCCACATTAATGACGTTGTTGTAGAGGCACGCCGCATTAAAGGACTCTGACAAAGAGAACAGTAAAAAAAAAGGGACTTCACAGAGGCAGGCACTATTTGTCTCCCCTAAACTTTCGGTATAAATAATAAATTTCAAGAGTAAGGCAAATCCGGAAACCATGCCTCATTAATGGCACCACTACCAAAATTGCACGCCACATTAATGACGTCATCGCAGAGGCACGACGTATTAAAAGATTCTGACAAAGAGAATAGTAAAAAAAACATGGACTCCACAGGGGCAGACACGATTTGCCACCCCTAGACTTTTGGTATAAATAATAAATTTCAAGTACGAGAATGCTATCTGATCTCTAGACTCTTTTATTATTTACAAACTTTTAAAATACTCAACTAACTTTGGCATCGAAGACTCCCCGTTCTCAAGGTCGCCCTCTCCCAGTTTCTTTCTCCTTCATTTTTTCAGGCCCAACTTGAAAGACTTGAGTTCTCAGAATCTAACCCCAAAATGTATGAAACATGACATTGACATGAGTGTTTCTGAATTTAAAAAAAAGAGCCCAAAGAGAACTGTTGGATTTTATTTTCGAAGTCGTCAAGAAATTAGGCATTTGTCATCGTTGAAAGAAAACAAAAAGTCAATTGAACTTTCCAACTATGTAAAATTCACTAATAAGCTAAGAACAAGACAAACCAACCAGAGAAATCAATTGTTCATTGGCAAGTGGAGAAGGCACGACAGAAGACGAGCCAATAGTGTTGACGGTTGATGTTAGTTGGGGCAAGAAGTAGTCCTATGGGCAAGTTGATAGATCCCTAGAGAAGAAGAAAGAAAGAAAGAAAAAGATCCCTAGAGAAGAAAGGGAAGTATGGCTTTGCAGCCATAGCTTGGAGAGGCGCTCAGTGTTATGACTAAGTGGTGGTCGCAGCCTCCTACGTTTATTCCTAAGGTTGCGCATCTTTTTTACTACAGCGGAATGACAACTCATTCTCACTTGGAGGAAGAATGTGTGGTATAAATTTTAGAACAATGCTACATCACCGAAGAGGTAGCACGAGACAGGTCCCGAGAAGAATATATATATTTCATTTATTTTTTATATTCTTAAATATTTTTTTTTAAAAAATTCAGAACATCACTAAAAAAACACTTTTGCAGTCACTAAATAAAAAAAAAAAAAAGAGAAAATTTTTTTATCAAGACCCAATCGGGACCCAAATGTTGATGACTCTAGCATTTTTTTTTAAATTTTATAAAAAATTATACCTACTGAATGATTTAATTTATTAAATTAGAAATCTATTTTTATTATATATATAAAATATATCTTCCTTTAAAAATTGTGTCTATAATTAGTTAAATTTTTAAGAGTAACCAATAACCATAAGGCTACTAATCATACACCACTAACATTATAAGGATAATTTCTTCAACAGTTCAAAAATATTAAAAAAAAATTATTAATCATAGTTGTGTTAAAATTATGTATAGTTGTAACTCAATGATTTTTCGATTTTTAATATTTATGGTGGCTGCCCAATCCTGACAGTGAGTTTTATTTTTTGATTGCAGTAGTCCAGTCAGTCGCGTAGCCAGGCCCGATTAGGGAATTCTGCAAGTCTATAGAGACGAGGGAATGGCAGTTTGAGGCCCATGGGGGCCCAAAGGGTAGAATCTTCAACGCCCGAATTAGCTATTTCCCAGCATTATTACCATACCAGGAATCATGTTGTCTCATGTGCATTGCTTGGCTAGACTCCAATCACAGGGGCCATCAGATGTTGATGCGGATCAAGTTTATGGGCACGCGTTTTAATTTCACTATCAAATTGTGAGGAATATACATGATCTCCGTGCCCAGGTGTTATTCCATATATACTGTGATATAAAAAATAGTAAAAAAATAACTGATTAAAATAATAATATTTGTAAATATTTAATCATCACTCTTTCATTATCCAGCATCACATGATTGGCAATCAAATGAAAAATAACCAATAAAAATATGGTGATTAATTACTAATAGTATTTCCGTCCACGTCTAAAAAGGTCAAATTAAAACAAAAAAATAATGAAAATATTGCTCGAGCTATAGATTATACAAACTAGCATTTTTCAAGTTATTTTATTCTTTAATCGGTGTATAAAACATATGATCCACATCATTTAAATAGTAAAATTTGATTTGTAAAATTTAAAATTTATTTTTCAAATCAAATTATGTCATGTAAGCACTTTATTAAATGTGTTTTATATACCAGCTTAAGTGCATGTTTATGATTACACTGAGAAATATAACTTATAGCTTATAACTTAACCATGTCAAAGCACTACAAGCAAATCATGCAGCGCCACTCACAGCAAGTGCAAGGCACACAGTAGTTGTTGATTTCACAGCAGACTTACACACACACAATGCAGGTGCAAGGCACACAACAAAGCATCCCATGCAGGACCACCTAGCGCAGGACCACCTCATGCAGTACCACCCAAAGGCCTCACCTGCCTTGCCTGTGCCATCCAGAGTCCTATCCACTAACCATTTGTTATAGCAGACCTGTAATACACACACTCACTTATATTGCTAGCTGTAGAAATTCGGTTATAGAGAAATATTCCTCTTTCCTGTAATATACTATAAATACCGAGGTCCTACCTCTTTGTAAAGCATGCATGAAAATACAATATACAAGAAGAGTATTGTTCTTAACATGGTATCAGAGCATACCAAGGACTAATCGTCCATCATGTCTACCTCATCCTTAACCTCCTCTTATTTCTCTTCTCCTTCCTCACTCTTCCTTTACCCAATTTCTCACATATTATCTATGTTAAACTTACACCCGAAAACTTCCTCCTCTGAAAAGTTCAAATAGTCTGATATCTGCGAGGCTAGAGACTATTCAAATATGTAGATGGATCATGTCCTACACCCCCAATCACCCACCCTAATAACTCACCTAATCTAGCACCCAAATTTTGGATTCAACAAGATCAGCTTGTCATGTATGCACTGATCTCTTCCTTCTCCGAGTCTATTATAGCTCAAGTAGTTGGCTGTGCAACTGCACGTGCTATCTGGCTCTCCATTGAAACCACATATGCCTTTGCCTCTTAAGCCCGCCTTATTCAAACACAACTTTAGCTAGCTAGTCTAAAGAAAGGTACTGATTCTATCTCAACTTATTTTTCAACGTGCTAAAACCCTTGTCGATACAATGGCTACAGTTGGAAGACCTTTACCATCTACATAATTTGTCCCATATTTAATGGCTGGCCTAGGACCTGACTATGATGCCTTAGACTCGTCTGTTACTACAAGAATTGATCCTATCTCCATTGAGTCCCTTCTTAGTCATTTGCTCACCTATAAGGCTCAACTACAACACCATTCAGCCAACATCTCTTTGTTGTTTGCTCTTGAAACATCGGTAAATTTTCCTGTTCATTTTTCTTCTCTTGGATGTGGCCGTGGCTCTGGCTTATCCTATTCACGAGGATGTTAAAATTCCAATCGCAGTCGTGGGGGTCATTCAAACTAGGGGTGCTACCAGCATGGTACGGGGCAGGGGCACCCCGTGCCCCCGCCCCGCACCATGCGGGTGGAAGGATTTCATTCCCCTTCCCTCGCCCCGCTACCGGGGGGTGCGATTGAAACTGCACCCTGCTCAACCTATTGTCTAAAAATTATTTTAGTCTAAAAATATGTTTTAGACCCAAATTATAATATAATTTAAAGCATAAATTAAAGTTTATACATTTAAAAAAAATATAAACTCATTAGAGTTATATTTTAGATTGTCTTGACCTCCTAGGCCAACAATTATATAGGAGGCCAAGGCAATACAATAGTGATAGTTAAGCAATGTGGGATTTAATACTAAGTTGGTTGATGTGCTTACCAAACCCTTGTCCTCCTTACATTTCCAGCAATTATGTTCAAGTCTACACTTGTGTTCTCTACCACTTGACTTGAAGGGGTCTGTTAAAGCACTAAAAGCAAATCATGTAGCGCCACTCACAGCAGGTGCAAGGCACACAACAGCTGCTGATTTCATAGCAGACTTACACACACACAATGCAGGTGAAAGGCGCACAACATAGCATCCCATGCAGGACCACCTAGTGCAAGACCACCTTATGCAGTACCACCCAAAGGCCTCACCTGCCTTGCCTGTGCCATCCAGAGTCCTCTTCACAGTTCACTAACCATTTGTTATAGTAGACCTGTAATACACACACTCACTTATATTGCTAGCTGTAGAAATTCGGTTACAGAGAAATATTCCTCTTTCTTGTAATATACTATAAATATCGAGACCCTACCTCATTGTAAAGCATGCATGAAAATACAATATACAAGAGGAGTATTTTTCCTAACAAACAATTAATTATATTATTAAAAAGTTATTTACTGTTTACTAACCATATGTTTAAAACACATTCAAACATGTTATATTTGTTTGGAAATAAATTAAAAATTACTTTTTGAGATAGAAATTATGATTATTTGAAATTTTAAAGATTATGAACATATTGTTGAAAGTTTGAAAGTTGTAATTATCTGAAATTTGTATGGGTAGTTTTGTTCATTGACAGTCTTTTTAGCTTATTTGAGATTAAAAATATTTTAATATATAACACCCAAACAACCTAATTTTTCTATTAAATAGTTTTTTAAGGCTATTTAAACACTTTCTAATACTGCAACTCCAAACAGACCCTAAGAACATAATTTTCTTTTCCAAAGGTAAAAGTTGGTAGTATAATTAATTAGATTCATTTTTCATTATTGGTCTTTAAAATCAAAATAAGTTTGCTTTGGAGCCCTAAAAGAAGATGTTATAATTAAAATTGGAAAAAAAATCGTACCAAAACTTTCTCTCCGGCCCACCTTTTGCGGGGAATATCTGAAAATAGATTATCCTTATCCAAATATATATTATATATCCGAGAGATCTTACTCTTTAAATTAAGTGCAAGTGTTTCTATTATGACTTGTTTAGGGTTTGGCTCATTCAACAGATAAAGTCAAAATAGCTAACGAACGGTTGTATGAAGATAAAATACGTTGTAATATTCATCGATATCTGCACAACTTCTGAAACAAAACAAAATTAGGAAGATTATCCATAAGAACGTTTAAAAAACGATAAGGTTAAAAAAAGAAAGAAAGAAAGAAAGAAAGAAACTTCCGTGAGTAAAGCCTCAACACAACTGTAAAACTAATCACAGGCGCAATGCCAGCCAAGAAAATCATCCACCTTCCATCCTATATTATATAATGCACAATATCTTGGGGGTAGAGATCTCCCTTATTATTGCCACTACCCTTAATTTCCCTCAACCTCCAAATCTCTTGTTTAATTTCCTACTCATACTTTCCAAATTCTGTCTGTGTTCGTACGGTCGTTGGTTGTGGTGCTCTTTCTGAATCTAAAGTTCTCTCTCTCTCTCTCTCTCTCTCTCTCTCTATCTAATTTCTCATCCTTTTCTATTTTGCATTGACAAACCCATCTCCAATATCATTCATTCTATCTTGAAAAAAACTTCCATAGCATTAGGACCCGTTGTCTATGGCTTAATTAGAGATTTATCTCAAGAAAAGTACCATTGTCTACAATTGTGATATGAACCATATTCCTCTTATCAATTGCCTGCATTCCGTCTCACTCGTTCTATTATATTGGTTCTACGTGTTTTCTTGAATTTTCTTTTACGTTTTAGTAACTTCGTATTTCTCAGTTTTCTTTCAGCTATAATACTTTTTTGAATCTATCGTTGAGAGTTCAGTAATACGGGAAAAAAGATGCCGTCCACACAACCTGCGAGCTCGGGGTCTGAAGCTGATGCAATTAAATACGGATTAATATTGGATGAGAAGAAAAGGAAGAGGATGCAGTCAAACAGAGAATCTGCAAAGCGCTCGCGAATGAAGCAACAGAAAAAGATTGAGGATATAGCCGATGAAAAGGCAAGGCTGTTGAGAGAGCTTGAGAAGAATAGCGCAAGGTACTCTGGCCGGGAGAGAGGATGGTATTCCCTGGAGTCAGAGAACAATCTTTTGATAGCTGAAAAGATGTGCTTGGCCAAGCGTTTAGACAACTTGAACTCACTTATCGTCAATCTTGGGCTCGTAAAAAATAACACACCCAAAAGTCCGGAGCCAATAATGTTGAATCCATCGCAGCTTCCCACTTCAATGCAGCTTGTCGCGGCCTCTGCCGGAAGGTTTTGGCTTTAGCGGCTGCTGATCTTGTTTTGGCTTGAATTCAGTAAATGGCCGCGGATTTTGATCTCGTGGACAAGTCTGCATGACATTGGTTGATGTCTTCTTTTACGTGGATATAATTTGTCGATGGTGGTTTGGTTGCTCATTGTTTTCAATTGGTAATTTAAGTCATCTTTCTTGACCCAGTCCATGACTATTGGATGTCTTGTTACATAGCTTTCGTACGAATGAAGAGAAGAGCATTAGGATGGCATGATTACTCATATATACTTGACACTGATAAATTGAGATGCAATGCCTTAATTACATGCAAGAGGCAAAATAAGCAGAATCTCCACAGTTGGAACACCAAAATCTGATCTAAATCACCCACTTGGGTCTGGGCCTGAACATGGATCGCAATCTGTGGGTCTAACGGTTGGTGGAGGTACATAAGGAAAGGCTGAAGGATCAGGCCCGAGTTGAAAAAGCTTGGGCTGCTATTCTACACTTGGGCTTGTTATTGTATTTATGTTTTGTTTTTATACTTCTGTCAAATTGCAATGATAAGTCGGTTGCTGGGACGATTGGTAATTTTTTTTTAAATGGTTGTCTTGTCAAATTATGTGCAATCGAATCAATAGGGACAAAGTAAGATGGCCAAAATCTTTTCAAATCCAATGGATTTGTTACAACAAAATGCCCTTTGAAGTTAATGTAATTTGAGAAAAAAAGAAATGAAAAAGAAAAATTGTCAGAGTCAGTAGACTAATGGAATGAAACAAGTACTAAGGTTTGCCACTAGCACGAAACATGTATTCCTATTTATGGTAAAGTCCAAGGCAGCACCAAGTATCCCACTTGGCCACCCCACCCACCCACCCACCATGCCAATGTCTCTTCATGTTTCCCTTTTCCTCTTTTCCACCTCTCCATAATTGTTTCTTTACGTGGAAAAGAAAAACTTTTTCCACAGTTCAAGGATCACTTCCTCTGCTTGGCCATACCCATACGTATCTCCTACCGAGGAATAGAATTCCCCACATCAATTACATTTTCCTTTCTTCTTTTTTTTTTTTCTATCTTTTTTCCTAAGAAATTGTTTGACGTTGCTTCACTTTAGCGATTGAAGCAATTGGAAGTATCATGGACGGGGACCAAAGAAAAAAACAGTATATGATATTATCTGTACCACATAGAAAAGGAAATACCAGTGGGGAGGTTCTTTCTACTGTAACGTGTAGAGTGGCCATTGGTGGGTGGGCTCCCTAAATGATTCGGGTTGGTGTTTGGGGGCCTTTTAATTTTTGATTGTTTTCTATTGGCATGAAAATATATTATCCACGCTGATGGTATCACAAGATTTTAATTTTTAATTTTTTTAAAAAAGTTAAATCATGTCATGTCAGCAGTGTATAATATGTATCATCCGTACTAATTTATAAATAAAAATTTTAAATTTGGATAAGTGGGATTTCATTTTTGAACCTTTGAAAATTATTATTATTGGTATCATGTCTTAGTCTTTGCTATTGCTTAATTTCTGATTTGTTTGTTCAAATTATGGTCTTGTCACCAGTAGGGCATCCATAAAATGAGCTACCTAAATATTCCTACCAAAAAGCACAGAAAAAAGGAAGTTTTGAATTTCCCAAGTATCAAAATCTGTTTGCATAAATTAATGGTAAAAAAATAAAAAATTTTCATATTATTGTGATCGTTCGTTGCTTCATTGGTCCCAAAAACAACCGACCTTCCACCAGCTTGTGGGATTGCTTAATCTTTTTTTTCTTCTTACTTCGATACTCTTTTAATTCCCTCCCTGAAAGAAACGTTGCCACGCCCAAGGCATTGCCAATTCGCATCTATCCCCTCACCACACTTGTAATTCCATTGTTCGTATTTAAAAAAGGCTAAACTAGCAACTTGCATTTTCCTCTGACTATATTTTATATATGTATGTATCCACTTTTGTTGATATAATATATTATTTCGAAAATATTCTACCACCTTTGTTCCGACCACTACGCTTCCCACAATCTCCCCAAATGAACGGCTTCCAACTCTTCTATTAGAAGCGTTTTCCATTTCGCTTTCTCCGGCATCTCTAAAAGCTAACATGTAAAAGCTAACTAGTGTGATATAGAAGTACTTTGATCAACCTTATTATTTATTTGTTTATTTTACCTTTTATATATAAAATTATCCTAAAAGCTTAAGCCGAATAAAAAATTATAGATTTAATTATTTATATTATCTTAATACTTAAATTTTTTCTTAATAAATGAACCCATCACATGATTGACAGAAATAAATAGATTTAATTATTTATATTTATCTTAATAGCATTTGGTTGAGATAAAAAAAACTAAGAAATAATATTCTTTTTCTCCACTATCCCATACCAATATATTCTATAATCCTCGTAAAAGTATTCGCATAATTTCATGGCACTACAAGAAAAATCTTTATTAAGAGCAAGTTATTTGTTACGAAAACGATCATTTCCTATCAAAACAAATAATTTTCATCATAAATAACTGGTAATAAATATATATATTTTTTTGGTAGTGTGGGCATGAACACATTGAATATGACGAGAACATAACCAAATAAGATTACAAGAACCCAGAATCCTTCTTTGATTTTTGTTTCTAACTAATATAAACGAGATAGAAAAGATTGTAGACAATCAAATATGCTAAGTATGAACAGTGGCACATTTAATTTACAATCAATATCCCACCTTAAATACAGATAGATCATAAACACACAGTACACATATATGCGACCTGTTGCATTTATCTTTTAATTCCCTTCATTAACCTGCCGATGAGTTAGGAATATGTGCATGATGCTGAAATGGTCCCGGTCTAATCATAACTTGGTGGAGAATGCCCACTAGGAAAGTTGAATTCTAAATTTGATCAGCAAAATTGAGAGAGAGAGAGAGAGGCCAGGGAATAATAACACTCATGCGCATTAGGAGGTGGCCCAGAAAGAAAGCGATCCAAGTCAAATCCCATCACTCTTTATAAATAAAGTTTGATTCAAAAAATGGTGCAAAGCAGTTTTCAACAGCGAAGCGAGAGTGACGTTGAATATTTCCAACAATAAAAAGAAGAAAGAAAAATATCGGAGCTGCAAGTCATGATTTTTAGTGATGCCCCATCAAACAGGAGACTGGTTTAGCTGTTGGTCCCCTAACAGACCAACCTTTGCGCGCGCTTGTTTTCTCCTCCATTTTTGCCCACAGTTAATTTGTTTATTCGATGGCCGGGCCTTTTATTATTTAAGTACTGATCATATGCAACTCTGATCTCATCTATAAATTCCCAATTATTCTACCCTCCTGCCATTGGCATCTATAAAGTATTCCTTTTTTCAGGCTCGACTCGACTATATCAATATGGTTTGAGTTGATGATTGCTCCCAAAACAACAACAGCTACAAATTACAATTTTCAATAATTTACCTACCATTTTGTTGTACACCCACCACTAGCTTTATATGTATACATATGCATATATATATATCTATTTTTTTATTAATTTATTTATCGATACAGAGGCCGCTCAACTATGTACAAAAATTGTCAAACACATAGTCGTGACATAACACCCAAACTTTTAAAATGAAGGTTTTGGATTCGAACCCTTCCAGAGGAAAAAAAAAAAACAACTATGCACAAAAATTGTCCGAACCTGATAATTAATTGGGACCAATTTTGTTTTGTTTTGTTTTGTTTTGTTTTACATAGAACTTTTCAGTCTCCATAGACTTGAACAGTAAGCTAGCTAATTGAAGATTTTTAGGTCTGTTCATTGGCTGAAAGTGAAAAGGCTAAAGTGGTGAATGATTGTACCGATCGAATACTAAAAGCCAAGTCAATTTCGAACATATAATGCGCAATTTTTAGCAGCAAAAAATAAATAAAGTGAAGATTCCAAACCCAAGAGATCTTACTATCCGAGATTCGTCCTTTCCCATTCTCCGTCACAACATAATTCGTTTTTATTTTCCCGAATATTGATTATGATTTTAGTGGGAAAAGAATGTTGTCCTTTTGGCCGTCTAGAGCGCAACAATATATATATATATGCGAAAATGACATTGCCATAATAGTACTATTAACTCATAAGTTTTTGCTAAGTTTTTAGACTTTTAGCCATTTATTTTTCGAAACACCATGCATATTTAGTGCATATGACTTTCCCCATCTTATTTAATATTATATTTAATTACTTTCAATTACTTTATTATTACTTTATTCTTTCTTTGTAATAATTAAATCAGCAACACAATTCCTCCATAAATCAAATACAGCATAAAAGATGGAATCTGTAACAATCAAATGAGTGCTCGAAGAATTAAAAAAGTATACCCAAAAACCAAATAATCAAGTCGGGTGATTGAGAGGAGGGAGGTTTCTTGCCGAGTTAAGATATTTTATTGAATTTAAAAAAAGTAATGAGAACAATTTAATAAAAATATTATAAAGTTAAAAGTTTTTCTTTAAATATAATTTTTGAATATTACTTTTATTTTGAAGTTTAAAAACTTTTATTGATTTTTATGTTCTATTTTGAAATTAATTTGTAAAAATGTTTTAGTTTTTGTGTTTAGATAATGATTAAGTATTGATGAGATAAAAAAAAAATGAAGATTTGAAACTGATTTTTTTTTTTTTTTTATAATTAAGTGATGCTTGAGAATGAAATTATAAAAATTTTTGATAATTTTTGTTTCATCTCTGTATCTAAACGAGACATCCCCTAAAAGAAAAATATAAATTACTTTAACTATCCAGATATATTAATATCATATTTCAAATAATAGTAATGAAAAATACCGAATCCTCCCTAAAGGGATGTTTGGAAACAATTTCTATCTTAGTATATCACATCTCATTTCATTCTCAAACATCATTCAAACACAAACATTTTCAAACTAATCATTACAACCTTTTTAAACTAATCATTAATTTTTCAAACTTTCAAACAACAAATAATTCAACTATTTCAATTTTCAAAACAAAAATTATATTAAAAAATTAAAATTTAATAATATTTTAACTTTATAATATTTTTTATTGAATTTTTCTCTCTCATTTATCAAAACTCAATAAATACTTAACTTAAACTATTTCATTATTATCCACAAACCATCTTACTATCATTTACAAAATTATCATTGCATCTCATTCCTCAATTATTCATTAAAAGTGTTCAAGAACACTATACTATAATGTCAAAAAATAAAAGAAAGTGTTGTAGACTTGCAGATGAACACTTTCCGTGTTAGTGGCAAGAGAATAATAAATAAGAAATAATATTTGCAGTCGTGGAGTGCGCAAGCGTCACGCAATCCATTTGAAAAAGAGTTATTCTACACAACCACCTACTATTCTCTAACCTCCGCACAGCAACCTACATGGCATTTATTTGTTATTTGTAATATGAAACGTGCATTTTGACCAAGGAATGAAGGTAGGTCATACGATCTCATCCTTCTTGAGTTCTCCTTCCTGAACTTCACATAGAATTTCTTGGCATGGCAAACCCTAGTTCTAGGGTTGTAAGACTAGCTTTTTTTGCCCAATAAACCCATTTCCTTATTCTCCCATCACTACCGCCATTGCCAATACCCACAAAGCTCTCAGCCTCTCTCTCTTTGTTGAGAACTTTTGCTTCGTCGCCGTCCTCCTCCACGCCGCAAGAACCATATCCCATTCCCCTATCCCTCTCCTCCAGCTACTAAAAATGACTTGGAATCGCTTCGAATCTCCCAAAAACTCCACTTAAGCTTCTTTCACATCAATCCAATACCTTCCTTGATCCTCTCCACACTCAATTTATGCCCCGATGTCGGTCGTACAGTCCTGGGGGTTTAATAATTGGCTCATTTACAACCCTGGTTTCACTCACACTAATGAAACCATGTCCTACTTCGTCGACTACTTCGGCCGACGTAAGGATTTCAAGGTGATCCACGAAGTCCTCATGAATGGAGTTGGACTCGCTGGACTTAAAACCCTAAAATCTACCATTGACAAGCTCATCCGTGCCAGAAGGCCAATTAATGTGGTGTCTTTTTTCTAGTGGACGGAGATTGATTACAGGCTCAAGTGAGACAAATAACCGCTTTTAATGGTGGTGGAGAAGCTTTGCGGTAATGGGTATGCGAGTTATGCTGAACGAATGGTGAAAAACTTGGCAAAAGAGTTTTTCCTAGATGAGAGAATATGCGATTAGTTGGTGAAAGGTTGGTGCGTGGATGGGCAACTTGGCACGGCCAAGAGATTAGCTGGGGAGATGTATAGGGGAGGGTTCGAGATTGGGACAATGTTGTACAATGCGATTCTTGACTACGTTTGTAAGATTTGTAAGGAGAATGACCCGTTTCGGCTTCATTCGGCTAGCTACCATTTGCTTCCCTCATAAAGGGATCTAAAGGAGGGGGAGAAAGGGATCTCATCAAGGGAGGGAGGGAGAGAAATTGAACCGTGATGTGGTTGACCAAATAGGTTCACCATGTTAGGTGTCTGGTGTGTGTTCCATTAAATCGGAGGTTGAGTAGATTATTTCTTTGAAAAAAAGTGAATAAATATGGAACCCACTATTAAAAAATTAATTTTTTAATAGTGGATTCCATTCTTTTTTAAAAGAATTGTGTGGCCCTTATGCATTTCACGATTGTATCTAGCATTACACATAATAAAGGAAAAATCTTCTAATAGGCAATTTCGATGATGCCAAAAAAACAACCATTAATAAAATTATTTAGATCTCCTAGGAAATTTATCTTGAACCACAAAACAGAAAATGCCACCCAGACTCACCCTTTTCCAACCCCACGAACATCGTCACCGCCACATTAGATGTGCCGTCGTTGCCCACACGCCATCGTCCTCCCTATGTCTATTGCATCGCCCTCTTCGCGAAATACATGGTTTTGTTTTACATTCAAAATCTCATTTTCTATTTCTGTAATTTCAGGAAAATTGATAGCTACGATTTGTTTTACATTCAGAATCTCATTTTCTATCTCATTCTATTACAAAATGCACTAAAATGGACGAAGAAAATGTTCTTGGCAGCCACACATTACAAGAAAATAAGCTTTTCCCAGCGATTTTAGGATGGCTGCAAAAAAAAAAAAGCTGCAAATAGTGGATATTTGCGGCGATTTTCAAGTCGCCGCTGGTTTTTTTCGCGAAACTGGGAATAGTTGGTGATTTCACTTTTTGTGGCGACTTTTTTGATATATTGCAGCGATTTGTGTCGTCACAAGAAAATACAAAAACTGTAGCAGCATCCTTTGGGCGTCAAATATGTAAATTGCTTCAATAAGTACTTTTTTAGGCGAATATTATCTCCGTAAAATAATCCGTGGCGATTGATTTATTCATGGCGAATGAAAAGCACCGCAAATAGCCTTTTAAAAGTCCCATTTTTTCCCTTTTTTCTTTCCCAGCCCGATACCCTCTCTATTCTTTCTTTCTTCTTTATCTCTTTTTTTTTTCTTTCCTCTTCTCTCTCCCCCTCCCCCCGCAGTCACCTGCGTCATCTCCCCTACCCTTACCCCCCAGCGATGCCGCCGTCGACATTGCCACCTCCATCGCCACACCTTGGCAGAGACTACCTCTCTTCCCTCTCTCAGCTCCTCAATCGCCGTCGGTCTCTCTCGATATCTTCCTCCCAACGCTACCTCCCTTTCCCTCTTCGATTTCTTTTCCCCTCGCAGACGTTGCCACCTCTAGCTTCGACGAACACGCCGCCTCCCTCCTCTAAGCACAGTAAATCAGCAAGCCAACCTACAATGCCTCTCCCTTCCTCTCGAACCCCTCTCTTTCTTTAGATCTCCCTTTTCTCCCTCACTGCTTCTCTTCGTCTCAACTATGGATGATGGAAGCTTAGCCACCAGCCACCGTGAACAGCAGCCCAAAACCCCCAACACCTTTGTCACCCTCTATTTCCCTGTCTCTCTCTTTTCTCTCCTCCGTACGCCACCTCATAGTTCCCTTTTTTAACAATCCGAATGGTGTTTATTTCATGCCATCTCTCTAGTAAGTAGCTTAATTTGTTCTTAAATTATTTGCTTTGGAATAATAATAGATTATGGGTGAATGTAAATCTTAAAATAATAATTAGGGTTTTTCCAAGTTGATCGTAGGGTATAGATTGGAAAACAGATAAACAAAGTGTATGCATCCTACATTTATTAAGCATTTGATTAATGCTACTAGAGAGTCATACACAAACAATATTTATGAAGTTTTAGTAAATTAGTTGTATTGTTCTTTGAGATTTGCTTTATTGTTCCCTAAAAAGTCAATTACTGTTTCGTTAGGAAATCTCAATTACAGGGTACAAGGCATTGATACACATCCGGCAAGAAATTTGATACACCAAGACCTGTATAGAGTAATTAAGTTTTGTATTGAACTGAGTTTGAAAATCACATGTTTTGTCTTCTGATGTTAAGTTTTATTTTTGCACTGAGTTTGAAAATGACTATTGTTTATATTTAAGTACTCTTGAAATAAACTGTGCTTGAAATAAACTTACAAAAATAAGATTTTTTAACTTTTCCAATATCACAATATATGATCATCAATGAGAGAAAGACTCTGCAAATCTATATATCTACATATATGCCTAGTATTAGTACAACTTACAAAAACTGGAAATGAATCTATTGTACGTCAATCCCTACCATAATTTTAGTAAAAAGTTAAAAATTCATTTGATCCCTGGATTTCAAACCACAAAAATGGAGGATAAACCGTATAGAATTTGTGTATTAGAATTTATTTATTTTAATGATAACATGTTACATCATATAAAACCTCATGCATTTAGTATTATTCATTTGTTGAGGTTAAAGTTGGACACTTGCTCTAATAGTTACATTGAATCTAATTTCATTTGTGATCTTGTTTATTTGTGTATTTATGAACAAATAAACATAAACTATGTGCATGGTTACATTTGTCGAATGGGAATTATTGACCTGCATGGGGTGTTGGTTTTTTGGGCTTTTGACATGTCATGGGGTGGGTGTAGATGCCTTGAACTTCATGTTTTGCCTTCCTAAGACTCAATTGTGTTAATTGTTAATAGGGGGAACTCAAGGTTCTACAAAATGAGGCAGTACTAATGATAAGAGAAGCATGTAAGTATCTACATTTAATATTTAATGCACTCGACCCAAATCCTATTGGCATGCACACTAACTTTACGTGTTGTTATATAGGTTAGGCAAATGGAGATGAAAGGAGGATCTACCAGGTTGTTCCATTTGAGTTGAAGCTATGAGTAAAGAAGATTTTGTGAAGATCCAGGTACTCTTCCACTCAGTCATTGTACCATCTTATTTACTTTCCATTTTGTGATCCACCAACAAGCAATTTACTTTTTTAAAAAAATTGATGAAGTTTTCTGATAGATTAAACCACTTATATATATTTATTCATATATAAAGCATTCACAGACTATCTGCTATGAGAACCCATTTCAAAAAAGTTGTTATGCTTTGCATTTTTTTAAAATACATTTTACAGATTATAAGTTATATCTAGTCAATCTTTTAGATAAATCACTTATGTGTTACTTTTTTGAAATCAGCATTGCCTTCAAAAAAGAGGTGAGGACATGTAAACAAAGTGTTTGCTCAAGCTCTATGGTCTAAAGGTAAACTAGATACACTAATCTATGACAATTGCTTAAATTATTTAGATCTCTGTAGTTGTAAAATGAAGGTAAGGCAGCATTTGATTGTGCTTCCTTAAATGTTGCATCAAATTCTTGTGTGCTTACATGGATTTTTTAGTTTGTGAATGCCTTGGGAGATTTCCAGTTTTTCAGATTATGTATAATAGTTGAGTGAGTGATTATTTAATATATCATAGTTGAATAATTGGTTTTTCTGGCAGATTATGTATAATGTTTCAATGTTTATGTAAGTTTGCATTGTTGTAAGTATTGCAAATGTAGTCCTATCACGTTTTAGTGGTTATTTTGTTGATATCCATGATATTCAAAATATCGAAACTAACTATGTATTAATTTTCTGTCTTTATATATTGCGTTGGACAATATGTTTATTTCTCTCTCCATCCATCCATCCCTCTCTCTCTCTCTCTCACGTTTTAGTGTAAGGGCACTGAATTTCAAAGCATTTGGTAGTAAATTCCCTGTCATAGGCTAGTCTAATCTCCTACCAAGTATTACAGTAGATAGGATGCCACTGTAAAGGAAGTTTGATTAATCTGTTCTCATATTTTATGTGACAGGACATGAAGAATGAAGCAGAAGCATACAAGCTAAAAGAGTTGTCACTTTTGTTGAGATTTTTCTTTCTTGACCTATATTGGTATTATTTTTTTATTAGTCAATTTTCCTTTGAGTTTAATGAATATTTGTAGATGTACAAATGTAGTACATGTTTTGAAGTTTATAATTTTATTTCTTTCCCTCATTTTATTTTTTATTTGTATTTTTTTTCAGATACTGTATACATTAACAGAGAGTGGAACGTAAAGGGAGCAAAAAGAAATGGAGATTCAATCCTCTTTTCTGAAGTAAATTTAGTTTTTTAAATCCAAATAGTAATGTAAATTTTTTATTTCTTAACCATTGCATACATGTAAATAACTGAAGAAAAGAGGAGATGGAACCATGTGCTTGAAGGCTATTTTATATGAATGGGTTATACACTTTATAGTTTATCCACACCATTTTATAGCATTTATTTTGTTCAAATACAAAGTTTTTTTTTTTAATCCTGTAGAAGAGTATATCTTGTAGTGCAAATGCATGCATATGACCACTTAGGTGGCTGTTTTTGGAGGTAGATTTGAAGGCTATAATATGAATGTATCATGTATCATGTTGCATACATTTTTTTAAAAATTTTGTCAAGGGCAATTTTCGGCAATTACAAATCGTCGATAATTCTTTTTTTTTTTCTAACTAAAACACTATTTGCAGCGATATGGTTAGCCGCAAATAAGTATTTGCATCGACATATTTCACCGCAAAGAGTATTTCCTTGACAATGGTTAATTTTTCCATTTGCGGCAAGTAATTTTCGCTAGAAATAATATTTTCCAATGATGTAATCAGCAACTGTAGGTGCTTTTTGTGGCGTTTGTTTTGACTATTTGTGGCAATTATATTTCGTAAAAAATATGTCTTATTTCCAGCGATTATTGTTAATCGTTGGTAAAATGCCGTACTGACCATTTTTTGGCGTCCAATGGGCAGCGATTCACAATTCGTGCGAAATAACTTTTTGCAGCGTTTTTTTTTTTACTTTTTACAGCAAATTTGTAATGCAAAAAAATGCCTGTTTTCTTATAGTGATAGCAGGAGTTAGCAGTAGAAGATACAGACAAATGCACTAAAATTGAAAGAGCTTCTTCACCATTATCACCAAATGTGCACTCATACAGTTTTTGATTTACAAAGAATTTGAGGGAAAATGGAAAGTAAAAAGAGGATAACCAAGTTTAGAAAGAGGAACTTGCTATGACAATGTTGTGTTGTAGGAAAATATTGTGAAATTTTTCACCATGGTCGATGAAGTAAATATAAAATAGTTGTACTTATTTAACAAACAATATTAAAAAATACTAGTGGCAAGGGTCACAGAGTCGAAGGGCTTCAATGGTCGAGGGTCACAGACAAGAAGTTGTTTGGAGTGAGCGGAGAGAGAAGAAAAAAACTACTATGCTATCCAATATTTATCGTTCCATTTGACTGTTCAATAATTTTATTTTAAATTTTTTTACTTAATGATGAAAGAAGTAATTTAAAATGTATTGGTATATTTTTTTTATTTTTTAAAAATATTAAGAAAATATGAATAAAAAATTTTAAAAAAAAATTACAAAAGCCACTTGCGGTATAAACCGCTCAAAAAAATACTGCACACAAAATGCTGGATTTTTTTTCTACTGTGATACGGCTCAAGAGCTTATTACGTAGATGGCTTACGTGTTTGTATTTTATTAGTGTACGTTAATCTGAACAAAACAGCAAATCCGCTCCAAAGCGGAACTGCTAATAAATTATGAGAAATCTTTAAAAAAGAAAACAAAGGTTGTTTTTTGACCCACCGAGTCAACTGATCGGAGGAGGCGTTAGCTTGGCCGGATAGGTCATAGCCGAGGGCGGACTGTGTTTGGTATTTTGGCCGAAAAAGGCAGCTGAAAAGGTAGGCAAAAGTGAACAAAGAAGGTAGGAACAAAAAAAACACATCAAATCAAACACTTTTTTAACCCCCCCTCTCACCCCTTTTGAATCTCTCTCCTCTTTCAGAGACTCTCGTGCATGTGCTCGATGAATAGTTTGTATGGGAGGAAGGAAGAAAACCTTTCGATGGACGAGGCCCCCACAATCCCCAACAAGATTCAACAACATATGCTTTCAGAGACTCCAATATGATGATGAATGGTATGTGTGTGGGAGAGGTTGTGGGGTTACTTCTCTCCCTGTCACTCTCAACCTTTACAAATTCAATTAGGTTCTTCAACTCGTCCGGCTCCAAACGATGGCAGCTCCAACTCGGTTGATTTTGACAGCTCTTGCATTTCCATGTCAAAAGCTGTCAGCTTTATTTGCTTCATAAGCAACGAATCCGAGTCAAGTTGTCCTGACCCATTACCGAGTCAACTCATTCATGTCAGCTCAGCTGATTCTCGCACCACGCTCCAAGAGAAACGATCAAATTACATGAAAGCGCAGATAATGACGCTGACTGTCATTGTTGCCCCACTCAAACTATGAAGTGGACGCAGCATATATGATATCTCTCTTTCTCTCAGTGAAAAAGCATATGACGATGATGACGATCTTAGTCATAATACTCAAGTCCAAGAAATTGAAGAAAAAATGTATATATATATCCGTGATGTAAAGAATCTATTCTCACCGCCTGTTTCTTCCCAGGTAGGACCCATCCTCGTCCTCACCAGGCCCCCACCTCACACCACCACAGCTCTCTCTTCCGTCGCTCTGCCAATAAATCAATTGAGAACCCCTACAAGAAACATAAATTTATGCCCCAAGACTTTAAAAAGTATATTTTTTTCGCTTTTATACATTGTTGTGTAGAGTTAATAAACTACAAAACATATATATATATATATAGATATATAAGTATTTTATATCTTCGCCGGAGATGCCTACGCCGGTTAACGTTGCCAGGCAATGCTTAACGCCAGAGGCAGCCCATGCGCTCGACGACGCGGTAGCAGTCGCGCGCAGGCGTGGACACGGCCAAACGACGTCGCTTCACGCTGTGTCTGCCCTCCTTTCACTCCCCTCGTCCACCCTACGCGATGCCTGCGCGCGTGCGCGTAGCTCCGCTTACTCGCCCCGCCTCCAATTCAAGGCTCTGGAGCTGTGCCTGAGCGTCTCACTCGACCGAGTACCCTCGACCCAACTTGCCGACGACCCGCCCGTTTCGAACTCGCTCATGGCCGCGATAAAGCGCTCCCAAGCCAACCAAAGAAGACAACCCGAGAATTTCCATCTCTACCATCAGATTCCGCAGCAGTCTTCGATTTCCTGCGTGAAAGTGGAGCTCCAGCATTTGCTTCTATCGATTCTCGATGACCCGGTAGTGAGCCGGGTTTTCGGTGAAGCGGGTTTTCGGAGCTCCGAAATCAAGCTCGCCATCGTTCGACCACTCCCTAACCTGGTCAGATATTCGCGCTCCAGAGGTCCACCTTTGTTTCTCTGCAATTTGAGCGAGTATTCGGACCCGGGGCGTCACGGCTTCACTTTTCCTTTCTCAGGTTTCCCCGGGTTTTGCGGCGGAGACGAGAATTGTAGACGGATTGCGGAGGTTATGGACAGGAATAAGGGAAGGAATCCTCTGCTTGTGGGTGTATGCGCTTACAGTGCACTCCAAAGCTTCACAGAAGCAATAGAGAAAAGAAAGGACAGCGTTTTGCCAGTGGAACTCTCTGGGTTGAATACAATTTGCATTGAAAATGATGTCTCAGAGTTCGTTACCGAGAATTTTGATAAAGGGTCTCTGAGTTTGAAGTTTGAGGAGGTGAGTTCGAAGGTGGAGCAGAGTTTGGGACCTGGGTTGGTGGTGAATTTCGGAGACTTGAATACATTTGTAGGTGGTGACGATGCCGCGGGTGAAGCAGCAGGCTATGTCGTTGACCAACTCACTAGGTTATTGGAGCTTCATGCAGGGAGAGTGTGGTTGATTGGTGCCGCCGCGAGTGACGAGTCGTATAGGAAGTTTTTGCGTAAATTTCCATCAGTCGAGAAGGACTGGGACTTGCAGCTTCTGCCCATCACTTCTCTCAGGCCGTCTTCCATGTCTGAATCATACCCCAAGTCTAGGTAAGGGCTCTGGTTTTATCGGCAGGGTACTTCTAGTTTTGCGTTGCATTATTATACTAGGGTTTTCTTTTTTCTTTTGTGGTTACATGAATGCGAGCATAATGTCTTTGTTTGCGTCTGAAATTAATATCGAATTATCTCGGTGGTAGTACAATATTAAATTTAGAATTGTTCTTCTGAAGGACCACGGGCACTATTTCATAGAACTTCTAAATACAGAACATATTCGATTACTTCTTATAATTAGTTATCGTCACCTTTCCTGCTGTCGCTCGTAATTCCTAACATTTTCTTTTTCATAATCACAATCTTCGGAGGAACGGGGTTACACGCCACATAGTTGAATTAGCGAATGTTGTTGCAGTTTTTATTTTTTATTTTTATATATATATATATTTATTTATAGAGAATTATCCTTATCACGCATGTGTAAAAAATTAGTGGGTTTTTTTCACTCGTGTCTGCACATGAATTTTGGTTTATTAGGTTAGTAGTAAGTATCGGTTTATCTTATCTATCTTGTTTGGATTTATGGGATCCTGTTTTCTACATCATTTAGCCTCTTTGATTTTCGTAGATAAGATGAGATAAGTTTAGATAAAAGTTAAAAGTTGAATTAAATATTATTAAAAAATATTATTAGAATATATTTTTAATATTATTTTTATTTTGAGATTTGAAAAAGTTGAATTGTTTATTTTATTTGTGTGATAATTTGAAAAAAGTTGTAATGATGAGATGAGATGAATTAAAATTTTTTGTGAAAGTGAACAAGGCCAATTGGTTACCCGGCTATGTAGTTTATCAAGGATGCACAGGTTAGGGTATTTTACATTAAGAACGGTGAATTCTGGGATTTTAAGGGTATTCAGAGCGAAGTTGAACTTGGGTTTAATTTCTTTCTCCAGTTAGCGTTCATATTCAGTGTGGCATGTATATGAAGCGGTCCAAGATTCCTGGCCCGAAATCATGCATGAGCAGCAGTAGTTTAGATTTTAGAGTATTAGTTGGTCGTGTCCCTCAAAGGAGCGACCTGGTTAATTCATAAGTAGATGTAGATTGATGCCATAATCATAATTTATCAATTCCCATAGCTCTCTCTCTCTCTCTCTCCCCTTTTTTTTTGTGCCATTTAGTGTGTTGATGAAATACTTTAATATTTTGGGTTTACAAGCTTCTTGAGATGGAGGCCTAAGGTATTCCTAACGAGAAGCGTTTTAGCCACAAAAAGATCTCACAAATTAACATCACTTGACGTGATATGTTGGATTGTAAAGCTATTTTTATAATAAAGTAGATCTAAAGTATCATATGAAACCATATCTATTTGTGTGTTTATTTTTGTAGAATTTCTATGTGGCTGTAGCACTTTTCATTCCTATATAACCTATAGCTAGCCCTTCTCTTGATTGCAGACCCATGACCATATCCCCAACTTAACCCAATCCGAGCATGAAGTTTGCTATCTAAGATTGTAAAATATCTTTTAAGGCATCCTTTTGCTGTTTGCTTACTTGCTCATACCCCACCATGCATGCTCAATCAAGAAAAGTTGACCACGGTTGCAACTGGCAAGGGGCTTAGCAACTTGTTAGGACTATGTTCAGTTTTGGATTTGAGGAATACGCAAGTGTTTGGACCAACCATCTGTGCTCTTCCTTCCCTTAAAATTTTACTCAGATTACTGTGCCCATAGATTTAATAGCGATGTGGTTTTGATATCCATACAGCTTGCTGGGATCATTTGTTCCATTTGGTGGGTTCTTTTCAACACCTTCTGACTCAAAGGTTCCATTGAGTAGCTCATATCGATGTGCCCCCCGCAGTCTTCAGTGCAATGAAAAATGTAAGCCGGAAGCAATTGCCGTTTCAAAGGGATGTTGCACTACTCCAGTTGCAGATCAATACAAATCTAGCTCGCCTTCTTGGTTGCAGATGACTGAACTTGGCTCTAACATGGGACTGGATATGAAGGTGTGTATTCCTTTCTCATAATTTTCTTCAAAAATGGGTAAAGATTCACCTTATAATGACTTTAATCTATTCTCCTGTTTGTCAAGTGGTGTCTGGTGGGGTGGAACCAACAAGGCTTCTTTTTCTCTTCCTCTCTTGGGCAGGGGGTTTGGGACTAGGGTTTCATTGGTGATATGTACAATATGCCTCTGCAATTAGGACATTTCATAAAATTATTGTAACTTGACTTCTTATGTTTCCGTGCCCCTCCTAGTAGTTCACGCAGATGCGCATTCACTGATATAAGATGTCTTCTTGTTGCCACGTGAACCTTTTCAATAGGTCTATTAGTGCAAAGAAAACTATGATTTCCCAAAAATAGTTTCAAGTATCCTATAGAAGTAGGTTATGGGATGAGATTTATGTTGTTAAAAATGGGGTGACCATCCAAGATGACATATTTGATGGGAGTCATAAACTTATGCGGTGCTATGCTTTTTGTATAATGCTTATAGTCCACTATCTATTGTGCTTTGATTCCATACCCAGGTCATGCTCTCAATTGTGTGAATAACAAAAGCTTCACTTAAAGTTTAAGAATATTCTACATAATTGTGTAAAAGCTGGTTTATTATCTCTTCAGTGCAGATCAAAGATAATGGAGCGGTATTGAATGCCAAAGTCATCGGAGTGCAGAAGAAAGGGGACAATATATGCCAGCATCTCCAACACACTCAACTATTCCCTGAAGCAAACAAGTTTCCAACTGCCTTGGGCTTTCGATTTGTTGAAGACAAGAAGGAAAACACTGATAATCACAGTAGCAATAATACCGATGCCGCTTCAAATGAAACACACTGCGTGAAAGTGGATTCATGCATGTCCATGGATGTTCTAAAGATTGCTACATTACAATCAACCAATCCTTTTCCTGTGGTTAGCAAGGCTAAGAATGAGCGTTTGCCATCAGAACAATGCAAACCACCTTCAAAAACTGAAGATCTTGAGTCGGGTGGTCTCTATTCTCTTCCTTGCAGTTTATCCAATTCAAGTGTGGGTGATGGTAGTCGAACCTCTCCCACATCTGCAACTTCTGTCACAACCGATTTAGGACTGGGAATATGCTTTTCTCCCATTAATAATAAGCCAAAGAAATGTACACAGAAAAATGTAATAAATCTTTCACGGGACATCTCAGGGAACATCTCTAATCATCCCACTCAATCTTCCTGCTGCTCAAGTCCTGACTATGGTGGGCAGTTTGACCCAAGAAATCTCAAGACGCTATTAAGAGCATTGACTGAGAGGATCGGCTGGCAAGATGAAGCCATAGCCTGCTGCCGAGCAATTACTGAAAAACGGCCTAGAGAAAGTCTGAGGACGAATATATGGCTCCATTTTATTGGACCTGACAGATTTGGTAAGAAGAAAATTGCTCTTGCCCTTGCTGAGATATTTTATGGAAGTCGGGAACAATTTATTTGTGTCGATCTGAGTCCCCTTGATGGGATAATCTATACAAACACAAACTTTGATTGCCAAGAAATGAATGGTTATGATATGAAATTCAGGGGGAAGACTCTTCTTGACTATCTCGCGGGGGAGTTACGCAAGAAACCCTTGTCTGTAGTCTTCCTTGAAAATGTAGATAAAGCTGATGTGATGGCTAGGAATAGTTTGTCTCAGGCCATTCGGACTGGTAAACTTTCGGACTCACATGGAAGAGAAATCAGCATTAATAATGCGATATTTGTGACAACTTCAACATCCTCAAAGGGAACGAGTCTTGGCGGAATCAGGAAAAAACCCTCAAACTACTCTGAGGAAAGAATTTTTGGAGCAAAATGCTGGCCGATGCAGATAAGAATTGAACAAACCTTTGTAGATACCACAAAAGACCAAAACATGAATGCATTGGATACAGTGAGAAAAGAAGTATACAATCCAATCTTTGTGAACAAAAGGAAGCTTATTGGTGGCAATGAATCTCTGGAGCAGTCAGAAATTTCAGAGATGGCCAAACGGGTGCACAAGGGATCAAGTAGGTACCTAGATTTGAACCTTCCAGCTGAAGAGTATGAAGCTTGTGATTCTGATGAGTTGATCTCGGAGGATTCCATCTTTGAGAACTCCAATGCTTGGTTACAAGATTTTTGTGATCAGGTGGATGAAACCGTGGTTTTCAAGCCATTTGATTTTGTTGCACTTACCGAGAAAGTATCCAGGGAGATAAAGAAGTGCTTCTCCAAGATTGTTGGCTCTGACTGTTTGCTAGAGATTGACTCTAAAGTCATGGATCAATTGCTTGCAGCTGCATACATATCAGATGGGAGCAGTGTGGTGGAGCATTGGGTGGAGCGAGTCCTCAGCAGGGCATTTGCAGAAGTTCCCAAAAGATACAGCCTCACTGCTCATTCTGTTGTGAAACTAGCTTCTTGTGAGGGCCTTTGTTTTGAGGAGCCAGCACTTGGAGTTTGCCTTCCGCCAAGAATTATTCTTAATTGATGTATCACAAAAAGCTTATTAGTGTAAGTAGATGTATAGGTATAACCATTTAGCATCTAGTAGACCTTGTTTAGCCTGTTAATCCCATAATTTTGTTGGGTCCTTTTTTTTTTGTTTCTTGTTTTCCAGGTTATGGTTGTGTGTGATATGTAATCTGGGGCTTGTGCTTTTGGGGTTATATTATATGTACTAAATTCAGTTGTCTGGTTTCCTCTGCTAAATTTTGATCCTCAATTTGGGTTTCTAAGCTTCACAATGGTTTGGGAAATATTAATGTTTGAACCTGACTGAGCCTCCTCGAAGCCACCGATGCCGGTGGTGGTGGGGTAAATCCTTGATCACTGACCTGAAATCCAGGTTGATCCCCCTGTAAATTGTTTGTATTCAAGCAAAATGGCTTCCTTTCTTTGTAGTCCTCGCTCCGTTGAAGAGATCTTCAAGGACTACAGCGCTCGCCTTTCTGCCCTTATTCGTGCTCTAATCCCCGGTCCCTACCTACCTCTGTGTGAGTGTGTGTGTGTAAATCCTTCTGTGTTTTTCACTGATACATTCATCATCTGTTTGTTTATACGAAAGGTGATTTCATTTGACGTTTATTTTTTGTTTTCTTTTGTGTGTTCTCCCAGATGTGGATCAATTCTTTTCGCACTGCGATCCAGGTCTGTGCATTTTCACTTTTTTTTTAACTTTTTAACTTTTTTTAACCTTCTGTTTGGGTGCCCAGAAAATTTGGAGGATGAATGATTAGAAATTTGTTGACTTTTTTTTTTTTTGGAGTGTTGTTTTTGTTTAGCAAAGAGGGAAAGATTACTTACAAGTGAGAGTAGTAATCAAAATGGGTAAGAGTTGAGTTGGAAGTTGAATAGCCTTGAATTTTGATTGTTTCTGTTTTTTGCTTCCCACTTTTTCTCACGAACAAAACAGTGCATTAGCGGTAATTCCAGGGCTTTTTAGTTTGAATTTTAGTTATGTTTTTTTATTTGTGCCATTCGGTCTGCATCTAGGTTGCTTTCCGAAATTAGTGCTTCTTTTTTCTTTTTATCTCAATTGCAATTTATATGAGATTCAGAGAAGGAGAATTTGTTTTTGTACGGACATCCAAATGAGACGTGGGAGGTGACTCTGCCAGCAGAGGAAGTTCTGCCTGAGCTTCCAGAGCCACCAGCTCTGGGCATCATTTTCGCAAGAGATGGAATGAGGCGTACAGAGTGGCTTTCATCGGTTGCCATGGCCCTTGCATAATGATTGTTGGTTGCTCTATGTGGCTTTCTACTTTGGTGCTCGTCTTAATCACAATGAGAGGTACATACTTCTTTCTTGCCTCAATTTCCAGTCAACATGTCCTGAGAATTGCATCTTGTTTCTCAATGTTTTTAGTATCAATGTTAAAGTTAAGACTCCTTAAAGGTTCGTTTAATGATGATTCAAGTGTGAAACTTATGAACTGTATTAACAATGTTAAAGTCCTTGCAGTTTGTATTGGTACCTAGGTAAGCATTTTGCATAGCATCAGTTCCCCTATATCTTGAGAGCAAGAGCACCCCCAATGTGCCACCTATGTATACGTGCCAATAATTGTAGAGTCGCGCCCAGAGTAGCCTGTTCAATCTGACCGTTAGCTCAAATTTAATATTTTATTTTTTTTCAATTTTTTTATTCACATTTTTTTTATCATTTTAAAACATTTTAAAAATATATAAAAAAAAATATATCAATATACTAATAGTCACTTCTTTAACTATTAAGTAAATAAAAATAAAAATAAAATAAAATACAGAAGATGTCAAAATGAGTGGGCAAAGTAGCATTTTTCATAATTGTATCTCCATATTGTCCAAGCATCTTCTTTTCAATTCTTGCATTTTCTTTTACCGCAAAGCATTAAACATAGACGCACATAGACACGCAGTCACAACTGGCTAAGGTACATGTGCAGTGCTAATCAGATGTGTTAATAACTGATGGAAGATGCGAATGTCTTTGGAAGTTATTTGGCCAAAAGGTAAGATATGTCGTGTGATAGAGGTTGGCATTTTGAGTCCCCTTGCACTTACACTTGTAAGAGTTAAGAACTCTTCTGTTTAGCCATATTACTATCCATTTATCTAGGGATGTGTCATGTACTGCATATGTTATCATGGACTAACTAAAGGGTTAGCCAGTTAAATGGTTCGAATATGCTTTGCATCCAAAATCTGTGGACCCTGATGTAGAAAACTTATACTTTGGATCATGCTAAGGAGCCATCCCATTTGACAACCAAATTTGACTACATTCAATTAAAAAAAAATCATTTTTTTTTCAGTTTTATTTATTTTCCTGAATTTTCTTAAATGAAAAGTCAAATGGGGTTCTAAGTGGCATTTTCCATCAAACTTTTACCCAACATCTTCTGTTTTTAGTGCTAAATTTTTATTGAATGAAAAGGTAATAACATTGGCATGTATATGCACTTTATTAAGTTTATTTAAAGATTTGGCTATAGCAATGATTTTGAGAAGCTGCAGGTGCAAGGGTCATTCTGCCAGAAGCACATTAGTGCGATGCACTTCTAATGGAAGAAGCTGGCGTCATGTTGTTGATATCCTTAAGTTCCGTTGGACATTGCATGCAACAACATGAATACCATCTCGTCCGTACCGAATGGTCGATATCATATGACATTATTTTTATGTGGAATCAATGCATGCAATCATGCATTTGAAATGAACGTCTTGTCTGAATAAAACATTGTTAGAATATTATTTTTTAATATTATTTTTGTTTTAAGATTTAAAGAAATTAAATTATTTATTATATTTTATGTGTAAGTTTGATAAAGTTATAATGATGAGATGAATCTCATCTTGGTAATCAAACTAAGCTAATTATGCCTTTTACTCAACAGAAAACGTCTATTTAGCCTGAAAAATGATTTGCCCACTGTCTTCGAAGTTGTAACTGGAAGGAAGCCAACCGAGCCGTACTACGCATCAGCCCCTGTTCACGACTGATGTGTAGCACACCTAACGTGTCTAATCTTTTTTTTTTCTCTGGTGCAGAACGCACCACCTTCTTCCTCACTTCTCTCACATCACCTCTCTCTCTCTTCCTCTCTCTCATCAGCTCACTCTCCACTCTCTCTCTCATCCCTCATCGTCTTTCTCTGTGGCCAGGTCTCTCTCTCTCTCCTCAATCTCCCTCACATCATCTCTCTCATCAGCTCTCTCTCTCTCATCAACCCTCTCTCTCTTCATCTCGGCTCTCTCTCATCCTCTCTCTCTCCTTGGCTCTCTCTCTCATCTCGACTCTCTCTTATCTTCTCTCTCATCCTCTCTCTCCTCAACTCTCTCTCTCATCTCCTGCTGTCTCTCTCTCTCATCTCCCACTCTCTCTCTCGTTGCTCTCTCTCTCATCTAGGGAAAATTTTGAAAGAAAAAAAAAAAGACAGATGAATAATTTTAAATTAGAATTATGTGATGGAAAGAGTGTTACGTTAGGTGTGTAAAGTGGCTGAAGCATACAGGAGCTGATGCAAAGACTTTTTCTTTTTATGCAGATAAGTTTTGAATTGGTTGTGACATCTGCAAGAGGTGGTTCCACGGGAAGTGCGTGAAGATAACCCCAGCCCGGCCGAAAAAGTATCAAGCAGTACAGATGCCCTTCTTGAAGCACCAAGAGTGGCAGGCAGTAGTATCCAATGTAAAGCTTTTTGAGAGGTGAACCTCATTGTTTTGGTTGCAGATACTGTTGCACTGATGTGATAGTGCATTTAGTAGACTTTGCGAATTATAATGTTTATCCATAAGAAGTAATCTTTGGCCTCGGTTGAAGATCGAGTGGTCACGCATAAAGTTTCAATCCTTCACATTTCAAAGTTCAAATATCATTTAAATACAAATATTTTTTAATTTTTAATTTTTAAAATTTTTATTTAATTATTATAATTTTTTTAAATTTTTAAACAACATATAAAAAATAATTTAAATTCTTCAAATTTTAAAATAGAAATAATATTAAAAAATTATATTATGATAATATTTTAATTTTCTAATAATTTTATTCAATTTTTTCTTTCATAAAATTCTATAAAACTTAACTTAACTACTTTATTACTATTTACAATTATCTCACTATTATTCATATATTTTTCATCTCATCTTATCTATGTAACCAACTGAACCTTAAGTCTAAGATAATATCAATATGTCTTATTTCCTTGATGTATCTGTACGGAGGCTGCGAGTTTTTTAAAGTATTGAGATTGATAGAAGGGTTGCACTTTTGTTGTACCATATGGTTCAACACTATTTCTTTTTCCACCTGCAGTTCAAAGTAGATGTACATTAATGTTGTGTGAAAAGGAATATAAAAATTACTTCCATTTTTTATTTGTTGTTTCTTTCGCCATTTTGTTACGATTTTCTCAATTGGAAATACGGGGTGAGGGAGGGGACCGAGCCATTTGCCTGTACTGGCCACAGAAAATATTAGGTGACATCTGTCAACAACCCAACTAAACAGTAAACATACATTTTCCTTTAACTTTAAAGTACACCCATTCTTCGTCGACTATACCGACGAGTAGCTCAGACAAACATGTGGGCTTTTGCGCGCACATGTTAATCCACATTCTTGCTTGTGGTGCAGACTGGCTTCAGTCACTTTTCTTAGCCCAAATTCTCCGTCCGGATTCCCAATAAGTTTTCAATCTCTTTCCTTTTTAGATATAAAATAAATAATAATTTTTTTTATTAATTTAAAATTTTAAAATAAATGATAATTTTACATAATATTCTAATAGAGATTTTATATTTAGATTCTACACTCTATCTCATTTAATTAAATATTTCATATGTTGGACCATCCATTGAATGAGATTCTAACACACATGTAAATGAGAGTGTTAAAATAAAAAATAAAAAATAAAATCTATATTTTCTCATCAATTTAAGATTTTGAAATAAGTGTTGATTTTACATTTCTCACCTTTATAAATAAATAAATAAGAAAAATTCTACTCATCATCATTACACCACACACTAAACATAATTTTTTTCTCTTACTAAATATATTGTGTATGGATGATAAGTAGAAAAACTCACTTAGTTTAAGAAGAACAAAATCAATTTTAAAAAAATAAAAATAAGTATAATAATATGTGAGAATGATAAGTAGTAAAACTTCTCTACGATTGTTATGAAACTATACCTCCTAAGTCCTAGTGGTTGCTGTTTATTATTAAAAAAATAATTTTTTTAATATAAATTTTATATTAATCTATTTAAAAAAAAAAGTGTGTGAAATTTACGTACTCTAAAATTATAAAATGCAAATATCATCTCTCTTTATCTAATCTATCGTCGCTAACCCTTTTTTATTTTTTTTTTTAGGACCCAAGAGACGAATCACGCCATGAACGAATTCCTTTAAAAAAATTAAAAATTAAAAAAAAGGAAGGAACTTTAGGACTGCTAAATAAAATGTAAGGAAGAAAGGTTTTTTTTTTTGGGAGGGGGGGGAGAAGAGGGAGAGAAGGAGAAATTAGTAATTAAAAGGAAAATGTTTTGACTGTAAAAATAAATAAATAAATAAATAAATTTATAAATTGATATGGTTTGATATAATACATCAAATTGTAAAATTATTTTTATTATAAAAAAAATAAATTCTATAAAATCAAATCAATTTATAAATTTATTTTATATAATCTATTTATATATATAACAATTCTTAAAATTGGACTTGTAACTTGTTATTGCTCGAAAATAGTCATGTAAACATCAATCATGACTCGTTTTAGTGGAATTGGCTGATAATTACTGAAGTCCAAGTACTTTATTCGATATGACATATATAAATATATATATATGAGTTCCTATTCATCATTTTCACATAATATATATTATACTTATTTTATTTTTTAATTTTTTTAATTTTTTTGTTCTTAAATTAATTAATTTCTTTCATGCGTGGTACGAATCGATTAAAGTATATTGACAACATGAGTAGAGTACTACTTTTACGGGGCAAGTGGGATTTAGAAAAAAAAATTAAAATAGGGAACGACAAATTAAATGATCATATGTGATCAGCGGATACGTAGGTTGTCCTGATCTTGGATTTTGTTTTGTTCATGATGACCACCTAGCTAGCAGCATATTATATAGGCTGTTTTCACACATCTTCGTCAACTGTCCACCGCCACCGCCAGTACCACCAAAGGTTGCCTCCTTCTGGAATAATATTTGAATACATGCATGAGCTAAATTGATATTAAACAATCATTAATTCCAAGGCTCTAAAATTCAAACCACCTAAACCGCCCGTACGTCATCATGTAAACCCTTATACTCATGATGTATTTTCAAATCGTTACGATTAAATATTAATATAATTAATACATGATGAGTAGGTGATCATAATTTATAACTTTCCTTTATATATAAAATAATGACTAAGTACTACGAGCTATATATATATATATATTGAATTAATATCTTAAAGGTCATTAACAAAGAAATGGCGTACTATACATGAGTTAAAAACTTGTGCTTTTTTTTTTTTGGAAATAAAATTATTATTTTGGCAAGATCCTTAATATATAGTTCATTATTTGACTTTAACGATGATTGGTGTATTAAAAAATGGAGCAAAAATAAAAAAGAATCAAAGCAACAAAGATAGATCTAGTACGTGTGATTGTAATTGTAATTATAATATCATCAATTTCTCATGTGTTAGTGCCGACCCCCAATAAGTATGAATAAGTAAGATTACATAGATCAATATTCCCGTTGTTTGGATATGTAAATTGTGATGTTCTCTATACAAATGATGCTGATATAATTAATATAATTATATATAATCCATTTTTAGTTAATCTGTATTGATCAGTTGACTAGATGAAAATGAACATATCTAACATAATGACTGATGTATAACATTTTTTTAATATAAATTATTGTGAGTAGTCATTCACATAAATTATCATGTGTAGGCATGACTCACTAATCATGCCTGATGTTGGTGGCATGCATGGATATTGCCTCAATCATATACTTGATGATATTATATATAATGATCATGTTACATACTGCTTTGGATCTTTTCCCAAAAAGAGGAAAACGTATGCGTCTCTAAATTAAGGTAATTCGTCGATTAATCGCTAATAAACCAGCTCATGATCTAATCCACTGGCAGTATATATTTTCTCTCGTAGGAAATTATATCCCTACATAATATCCCACCAACCAGTCAAAGTTGCAATATTGTAAATAACGAAAAATTCTCCATTATTGGCAAATGTAGAACCTCAATTTTCGATTCTCTCTCCTTTGCTTTAAATTCTTGATGTCTTAATCAGATATAGTTTGGGTCCTTCAAAATTATTATAAACCACAAAACTTCTTCTTCCAGAACAAAATATAATATATATATATATACATATTATATATATCTATAAATATATATCTTCTGCATTGCTTGGTTGGCTTAGAATTCTGAAAAAGCTAAATTAAAATTATATCCAAGTTTTTTCCTTTTCTTTTGCAATTAAAATACAGTTTTTTATTGTTTTTCTAACTGGAGCACCAAACTGAAGTGGACAAATCACCGACTCATTTGCTGGAAGTGGAGTATTCTCGATGGTCATGTACACTGAACGGATCAGTTCAGGAAACCGATACTTTCGAAACCAAGAACCGGGTAATCGGTTATTCGGAAATTCTTATTTTGGAAGTATATTGATTCGGGTAGGATTGGATGAACAGTGCTAACGTATACTATAGCAGTACTAGTTCAGCCTCATTTTAAATGATTCAAGTCACAGGGAATATTATTTTATCAGCTATTTGTATTTTACTGCAAAGATTAATCGAGATAACTCAATCAAATGTGGAGACCAATCAATACCGAAACTTTCGGTATTCCGTTCAAATCCTATCTCCATTTTTTTCCCCCCGCTTCGAAGGAATCTGCCTTCATGATTACAAGATCATGTACAATTAAATCACTGGCCAAAGAAAGGGACGTTCTACATGTCATTTACATGAACAAAACTTGAATGTATTTTGTGATCTCAGTGACTCCACTTGAGATTTGCCCCGAGGACCCCTTAATCTTATGAAAAGCCTATATTCATCGAATGTCATAGGTGGGTATAGAGCAGGTCTGTCCTCTGCCACAAGCTCCTTTGCTGGCTCTATTGGTATGTCACTCTTTGGATTGTAGAAAAAGGCAAGCGAGACACGCTCTTGGCCTGCATTTACTATCACTCTATGCTCCACGCTCTTGTAGATTGCATTGCTTAGAACCTGGTCATCATCATCCATTATCAATTAAAACATACGACAATTGATCAAATGACGGTCATTATGGCGAGAGACGATCATCTAGCACGTCAAGTCATTGATGGTATATATAATTACCATCAATCAAAGGGGGGTGAAAACAATTTATGTTTGTAGTGGGGGAACATCCAACACTAGCTAGGGTCAAGGCCGTGTCCCCGTCAATTTCAAGTTTTAATTAAAATGTTAAAAATATGGCATTGCTTGAGCACTAAACACTACTAAAAGTGACTCGTAAGATGGCAAAAAAATGAGAGCCTATCACAAATACTAGCCCGGTTTGTATACACAGAATTATCTTATCACATTATTATAATTTTTTTAAAATTTCACACAAAATATAATAAAAAATTCAGTTTTTTTAAATTCTAAAATAAAAATTATATTAAAAAATTATATTCTAACAATATTTTATTCAACTTTTAACAAAACATGCATCTCATTTCATCTCATCTTAACTGCATACCCAAACCTTCGTGGCGCTCAGAACGTACGTGATGTTATCCGGCTGAGTTGTGTTTGTAGGTCGCATCATTTTAAGAAGAATTTATAATAAATTGTTTGTATCAAAGCTCCCTTTAAATAATAATAATTAAAAAAAAAAAAAAAAAGGAGAGAGGGTTGAAACCATAAGGCCAAATTGAATTAATGCACAAAGAAAAATCAAATCAAGCACGTTTGGTTGTTGTGGGGGGGGGGGGGGGGGGGNAGAGAAAGACAAGATCTAGCTAGTGGCATCATGTTTTAAAGTGGACCAAAAGTTGCTGGAGCGCCCATCAGAACACGGCCATACCATGTGCCTATATATGGTTCATGAATTCTAGCCAAACACTTCACATCGCATAGATAATCTTGGATATAAAGGAAGAAAAAAAAATGTATAGTCACCTGAATTTGATCGCCAATATTGACGATAAAAGCGTGGCGAGCCGGTTTGACAGTAATCCAATTATCTTCTCTCCGGACTTGCAGACCGGGGACTTGGTCATCTGGAAGGAGCAGTGTCATGCCACCTGGGTCCGAATGGGATGACAAACCAAGGGTCAGGTCAGGCTGTGGACACTTTGGATAAAAGTTCACTCTCAGACAGGCCCCAATATTTTGGCCGCCAAATGCGTTTTGAAGAACATCATCTTCCAATCCAAGGTTTAAAGACAAGACTTTCATTAACCTCCCGCATAGGTTCACTACCTCTTTCCCATACTCATCGAGCACTTCCCTAAATTAAGTTGCAAAACCCATTCCTTCAAGTCAATTTACTTAAATATACGAGTAAACAGAGTATCATATTGTATAGTTAATAACTTAATGCATATCATGCTAAACTAACTGGCAGCCTATAAAGATATGGAACAGTACCATAGGTGACCATTATATATATATGTGTAGTTCAATAAAAGTGAGAACCATATATATATATATAGCATATGCCATATTGCATGATATATGAAACCAAATAATAAGCAATTGGGAAAAATCATGATTAATATAGGAAGAATTTTAATGAAAAGAAGAAAAAACGTGTTGTTAATATGGCTGAACAACCTGCAATCAGCCGGGAGGGCAGGCCATTTGTTGTAGTCCTTCAAGGACAATGGAAGGTAGTGAAGAAAATAATAATCACTCCAATCAAGAATGGCACCTTTTTCGACCCCTAGCCGGCTACCATAACCTTCATAAGTTTTTGGGGAGTTAGCATAAGGTTGCTTCATCTCCAGGGGAAGATGAAAGAACTCGCGCCAAACCTCCCGGGCACGGTCCATGAGTTGGGGACGGACTCCATGGTTGAGAATCTGGAAGAAACCCCACTCTCGGCAAGCTTCAGATATTTGACCAAGTATGGTGGTAGGAAGATTATCATCGTCTCCAAACAGGCCTTGAAGATCGATGATTGGAATGTTAACATCGTCGCGAGGCGCATCAGTAGTAGTGTTAATTGTTGGCCTTTCAAGTGGCGGCTTGATGTATCGGTCAGGAATCACTGGTACTTCACTTTCGGATAAGGATTGGACGCGAACTATGGGCTCGGGCCAATCTACTGTGCTATTCATGATGTTAATTAAACAAGTATAGAGCCTATCTACATAATTCTATATATAGCTTGGTTTCACTTCCATTCCAAGCTCGATCCTACATATATACATATATATATGTATGCTTAAATAAAACAAAACTATTTATCGATCGGTAAAGCCAATTAACGAGTCCCAAAGTATTTCAAGTACTCCAGAGAGAGAGAGAGAGAGAGAGAGAGGTTGGGGTCTGGATGGGGGAGTTTGAGAGTGGTAGTTAAAGGAGGGGAGGTGGAGAGGTAGGAGATGAAATGGACGTGAAGGAGAAAACGTGAAATATATGGGGGATTTTTAAAAAGTCGTGTGGGGAGTGAGTGACCGTAAAGAGACTGGAAGGTCGTGTTAGTGGCCGTTTGTTTGTCCAACATGACTAGCAATTTGTGTGGATTGTATATATAGGAGCTGGGACTCATGACTCATGAGTGTCAAGTGTACGTCCGACGTCGACTTATTATTGATGAGGTCGACAGGCCAACATTCAGCGAAGATACATATATAATATAATATGTATATATATAAATATAAAATAAGTGAAATCAATTTAGCCATTTATAACTCATGTCTAATGAACCCAGACAAAGGCTGACTGGTCCCCATTTCGGCGCCGTGAACCACTTGATTTACTTTATTTTATTCAATCTATATGTGCCACACATTATTATTGATAAGGAAAACAGCAGTACCTATCTATCTCTTTGCAACTTCCAGGCTGCAGATACAATTAATGAAATAGAGCAAGAGTGGGCCTCCCGACTGTCATACAGGACATTTTGCATTATACCCTCACAAAGTATAACAACAAAGGAAAAGGTAAAATGTTTTTATTTTAAAAACAGGTACTGCAAATTAAGCTGGCGAGAAAATCAGAATAATCAAAAGGAATCGAGTCATTTATATATCCATAAATCTTATACTAATCGAAATGCAAAACGATTTTTATTCAACATGTCAGAAAAAAAGAAGAAGAAGAAGAGGTTCTCCAAAGATGAGAGTGCCAATGCTTTGCTAGCTACCTCGTACCTTACATACACGATGGAAGTGAACCACAATATTATATAGACATGCTAATATCGAAAAAGATCTCTTCAAGCTAGCTGCTCGTGTACGTATAAACATGAGATCACCTCAGAGTACTACAGATCAAGTATTCATTTAATTGGAAGCTGAATAAAGTCTTCACTGTTTTTTGTTAAAGTATACCGGGCAACCTCATCAGACTCCTCAAGCTCAAGCTCCATAGATTATGCACACAATGACTGGCCAACAAATATCATTAACAATATGGCAAGAGCACCTCTTCAAAATCATGACAGCAAGCCTTACAAATATGGAAGCTTATACTAGGGGCGGCTCAATATAAATTGAAGTTTAAGGTGAAATTTAAGCGAGTCATTAGTAATTATAATATAATAAAATATAAATTATTATATAGAATATTTTTAAAATTTTCAATAAAATAAGATTTTATTTAAAATCTTTAAATATAATTTTTGTGAATTTATATTTACAACAACTTAAAATGAGGCCTCAATGTAGATTTTATACTTCAATTTAACAAGATCTTAAAAAAATTATTTAAAATATAAATAACTCATTGTATTACTTATATAAAAAAAAATCATTGTATTAAATATTAAATTTAGTATTATGGGGCATTGCACACATTGAAAACTATAAAAATTATTTACAATTTTATTTAATGAAATGATTTTTATTTTTTTTCAAAAGAAACTAAAAAAAAAATTCTTTACGGCCTTACATAAGATGGACCTTAGGCAATAGCTTAAATGGTCTTACCATTGAGCCGACCTGGCTCACACTTAAGGCAAGCCTTTGCAACAATTATGGATCCTACAATATTTGCTAGCTATATAATTCTCTAATCCCATAGATTCAAAAAATCTATCTGATTTATGTTAATTGTATCTTTTGCTATCTTGTACAGAAAATAATGTGTATCTCTCAAGATTGTATTTTTTGATTTTTCATTGACTTGTACTGCCCATATAATGATCATACACAATATACTAGTTTGGTGAGTTGGCCAAAACCATTTTTCTGCAACTCTGTTCATTTTTCACCTGTGAGACTCTTCAAATGATGTCTATTTCCGCATCGTGTATTTGATATGGTTAGAATCTGTGACACTTTAACTGGAAGGATATTGTTGATGTCGTATTTTGCATACTTGGGCCACATCCTTCAGTCTGCACTCGAGATGACCATCTACAATCCCTGAAACATGAACGGAAAGCGCTGAAGGGGGGACCTCGGGGTCCGTTGATCCTCCGATGCTTAAGTTAGTGGATTTTAATATAAGAAGAAGAAGATTACTATATGATAAATCAGAGATTACCCGTTTCTTGATGTTGATTTCTCTATTTATAGGAGCTGACCTGGTCCTCCATATTATGATGTTCCGCATTCGTAGGAGATCAGGCTCCTTAAATATCCCTGATATCGAGCCACTTAATCTGACACGTTTTCCCGGGCCGGCTCGTATTTGTAGTTCCCGCGGACCATTCGGTATCACGTGCCTTAGAGGTGATTGGCTGTTTTTCCTGGATTGCTTTAACTGTTGAGCCGCCTTCCTTTCGGGTGGTATTTAATGCGACGTTCTTTCCACCGAGCAAACATTAAATACAGGGTTAAGATGTCTTGTCCTACTTTACCTTGACCTACTGTCAATAGTACTCTATGAACAAATTAGTCAGGGTCTTGGGCCTCCCAAGGCGCTGATAACCGTTTCTGGGTTTGGGCCTACTTTAACATTCGGTTTGGCATTGGGCCTTACTTGTTGGGTCTTTATTCATGGTATATTTCTCCCTCCACAGATATATTCAATATAATATGATCTCTCATGTCAACAATATATATATATATTGATTCTAATTTATTAATAGAATAAAGATTAAAGGTTTTCTTAACAGCTTTATAAATTCATTCAATGGGTCATAATTAATGTAGTTCATGTACTAATTGTTATATATCAGTTCAGTTATTATATATAGCTAGACTCGATCGGGCATTATAATTACTGATCCGGCCTCTTTCCTATATACCAGCTTCCCCCCAAAACCCCATTTAATTAATCCCTCTTTTATTACCATATCAATTTGTGCAAAAGACCAAAAGAAGAAGTACTATTGAAACTCTAATCTGTACGTTAATCTTGGTTAATATTAATCTGCTCGCATTGAAAGCAATCGTGAAGAACTGGTTATTGTGACCTGTTCTTGGCTATCTAGCGCGGCATGATCTGCAATTTGCAACTTGCAAATCCATATCAAGTACCCTAAGCGGACCCAGGCCGGTGCCGGACCAGTACTAGTACGTCATCATCAGTACATCAATAAAACACATATCAGGTCACGTACATTTACAATCCTGTAAGTAGCGTGTGAGAAATGTCATCATGTGACAATTTCTCCGCGTACGTGCTGTATAAACGTGTGTGTGAGAGAGAGAGAGATACGTTATTCAGGCTATGCCTATAACGCGTAGGCCAAAGGACAGGTGATTTGATGGCTTTAGGGACAAAGAGTTCTTCTTCTCAAACAAAAAAAGGAAATAGAGATATTACAGAGGTAAGGGCAAAATAAAAATCCAGCTTAAAATAGATTGTATTATTATCATGTGAAAAAGGAGAACGACCCCCACCCCCCGGCCCCGGGGCCTCCCGATGCTCTGAAGAGATTGAAAAGACGAGAGTCCTTTGTTTGATTAATTGCTACCTCAACATGTCCATCTTTTATTGTCAGTCAAATCTTATATCCACTTTCTTTGTTTGTGGTGTTAAAACCATAATAACTTCATTTCACCAAAAAAGGGTTGCGTTTATATATATATATATAT